>JAUPFV010000001.1:292102564-292296356 GCA_036936605.1 Limnanthes douglasii subsp. nivea
AAAAAAGAAAATTGCTAAAAAAAAAACCATTCCCTAAAATGGTAGTTTCAGAATTTTCAATATTAACAAAATTGTCCCCCCTTAAAAAAACTTTTAAAATCATTAACTTTGTATTTATTTATGTTATGTCACTATTTACTTCATCAAATTGCATAACATAAATTCAACCTAATCCTAATATTTCACTTCCTAAAACTCACTAAAATCAAACAAAAACAAAAACTAAAACCAAAACTCTATTTTTTCTTAACTTTTAAAAATAAAAAATCATGACCGAAAAAAATACATGTTCATCTAAAGACCAGCAAAAACATGAAAAAAATACAATTTTTTCTCTTGCGGTTTATTTTAAAAAAAACGTACGATGGCGCATAGGGTTTGTTCGTTGCTACAGTTCAAACAGAATAGATGATGTTAAAGGGAATTCTAATAAATAAATTCCAAGATAGTGGTTTTATTTATTCGAGAGGATCATCATTTTTGTACATAACGTTTAACCCTATTTAGACTATTACATAATAGTTATACTCTATCATTTATTATGTGATTCCACTAATCTCGCACATAGATTGGTATTAATGATAATAAACCTAACATCATGGCCATTACTCCAGCCCTAGTGGGTTGACCAGTTAACAAACATTGACTCCATTATAACATCTTCCTTAGTCGTTTATCTTATAACCAAGCTTAACCAGTTTTGTTAGCGTTAATTAAAAAATAAGGAGTATATTCTCATCAAGCATGGGTTAAAATCATTTCAAATTGAAGAGTCATTTGAAGTAAAACTGCATTTGCAATATTCTGATTGAGTGTAAAGGAGAGAAAATAAAAAACCTTCATTTGTGTTGCAAGTTGGAAAAACTCATCCTCCATTGTCACTGGAGAGTTCACTATTTTTTAAGGTACATTTTTTATATATGTAGTAATGATGTAATATCTAGTAGGATTGCTCGTGGGGCGGTATTAAGGCTTATCCAGAATTACTTTGGGTAGTATTACTTAGAGTTTGGTTGCATGAATACTTCTCTACCAGTAAATATACGTGAATAACCATAACTAGGATAATAGCTTGCACTCATGACTACTGTTGGATCATTGCAGTTTGTCCAATAATGGCGCCACATAAAAATATGAAGAAGAAAGAGAAGGCCACTGAAGGTATAGATACGGAGTTTGAGAGTACTTCTTTTCTGGAGGAGTATTTTGCTAAAATATTGCATAAATACGGGTATCTTACTGAAGAGGGCTGCAAAAATTCAGGATTAGGTACGGAATTCCTGAAGACTTGACCGTAAGAGTGCCTTCTTTTGGGGACCAGTCTTACCAAACCCGTGAGGGCGAAACGTGCTTATACACTATCATTTTTTATTGGGGTTTTCACCTTCCCCTTCCGTCTTTGATTCGAGATTTCTTTAGCTTCATAGGAATTTACCCTATCCATCTGACAACTAATGGTTGGAGAATGCTACTGAGCGTAGTATTAAACTCCAAAGTGCTTAACATTCCTGTATGTTTGGCAGATTTCCTAGCAACAATGGAAGTATCTAAATTTTCCCGCTCGCCTCTTTTTTATCTTCACTTGTCCGGGGTTAGAGGACTGGTAAATCTGGCTACATCTGACAAAAATGGAAGAACACCTTCGTATATGTGTTTGAAAATTATAAGCACAAAAGTGTTGTCATAAATTTGCAGTTAAAGAGGCGGTGGAAGGCTAAATGTAGTTGGTTGTGTTCTTTAGTTAATGTACCGAGAAGTAATTTAAAATATATAACTTAACTTGTGTGTTTGGGTGTGTAGGTGAAGGTAAGTATTATGAGTTGTGCAAAGAGGGGTAGCCAGAAGGCTCAGTTAACCAGTTGATTAAGCTAGCTGGTGAATAAGATTATGCAGTGCCAACTGGAGCTGATGATTGAGGTATTTTTACTAGTGTGTATGCGAAAATTAGATTCTAAAATAGTTATTAAGTGTAACACTTGTGTTTTTGGAATAGATGCATCATAACTCTGTTGTGTTGGCTTACCGACGCATGCCTCCAGTTGATTGTTCTATCATGGAGAATTAGAAATCAGACCCGTTATTCTTTAGGTATGTGCGCGGTATGAATATTAAGTTGGCTCAGTTTAAGACAACATATGGTTCGGTGAAGATGCGTCATGATAAAGCTGTGAAGGAGAAAGACGAATTATGAAAACAATTCTTGGGCACTACAGATGAGCTGGATACAATCTGTAAGAGAAATCTAGAGGTAGTGATTAGTAACGCTCTGCTTTGTCGCAACATAATAATTTGGTGAATATAAATGAAACATTGATATCCTAGAGTTCTAAGTTGCTCTCAACAGAATGTAAAGCAAGCCAAGAGGGTGAAAGAGCAGGCATAAAAAATAGTTGACCTTACTTTTGAGGTTACTACCTTGAAGGTGTCCTTAGGGGAGGAAAATGGTGAAAATAATCAACAACAGGCGGACTTATTAAGAAATACAGATCAGGATTTAGAGGAGAGGGAGCGGCAAGTGATGAAATTTTCGGTGGGTTATGATCCATAGAGAGAGACCAGGGGAAGATAGTGGAAGAGTTGTTAGTCTTGAACCCTGGAATGTCATTGGGAGTGTACCAGAAGTTAGCACCCCACCAAGAAATGATGAATTTTGGGAATGTAATGTTCTTAAGGGCATTGCCGATAAGGTGACAACGAGGGCAACAAATGTACCTGCCCATGTCAATGTTGCTCCTAAAGGAATGAAATTAGGGTCCACCTATGTTATTCCTGAAGTATAGAGTGTTGTTTGAACTAACTTGGATTAAAAACTTTCATATGTTTTAGAATGTGTATTTTTTAAGATTACTAATTCTTTATGACTTACATGATTTTTATTACGAGTTATGCGTATTTAGTCATTGATTTCTTATGGAGATGAAGGCAGATGTGTTCCTTATACTTGTATTCTTTGCCTAACATTTCCTTACAAGATCGAGCACATTATGGCCCATTGCGTAGCCGGAAAAATAAGATGTATCCCTTCGTTGATTCACAGGAGGGACCGGTTCGGTCTATTCCGTAACCTCGTGGGCTCAGAGTAGTTCCCATAATAATACCAATACGAGGTATTGGGCACAGTAAGGCCCCTTACATAGTCTCAGTGGCGGTTGCCAATTATCCCGTTTGTATTTTTTCGACTTTGTCTACTTATGGTACAATATGAACCCTATTGTAAAGCCTGTAGGCATGGTCAATGACCCATTTTCATAGTTTTAAGAAATAAATATAAACAAACACACCCAGGTGGCGAAAGCAGTGCAATTGTATTTAAAGGAGAAAATAGTTTGATGCCTCGTTCAAAAATCCCTCCGCACATCAAAAAGAAAAAAAAATGCATTTGTACATTACATGTCTGGGTGATATAATTTTAGGTGACTAATATTCCAAGGGTGCTTGAGGGTGTGCCCTTCATGTTCAGTGATGCGGTAAGCTCCGTGGTAATCTTTGGAGATAATAGTGTATGGGCCCTCCTAGTTGGGACCCAACTTGCCACATGCTTTATCTCCAGCTCCTTGAAATAATTTCTTCATACCGAGGTCTCCAACTTGGAGGTTTGAGGTCATAATTTAGAATTGAAGTGTCCCCTCATCAAGCTCTTGTAATGCTCAGCTCGGATAGATTTTTGATCTTGTCGTTTCTCAATTAGATCAACAATGATAACTCGGTCCTCGTCATTCGAATTTCCGAGTAATTAACGATTCTATGGATCCGGATAATAACTTATTCTAGTACCATATCCTCTATAACGTAAACGAGGGCGAATAGAGTCTCACCTTTTAATGCGTGTGGCATGGTGCGTTAGGCCCACATAACCTCCGATATTTTATAAGGTCACTTCTTTTTGCTCATTCCAACTTTTTTCTTGATACCGTCAAAGATAATACAGTTAGTGACTTTGACTTTCCCATTTTATTTAGGTTAGTAGGGAGGGGATAAATATTGTTCAATATCGTAGCATTTGCAAAATATGGGGACCACATAATTCTGGATTTGGGGGGCCATTGTATATCATCAGTATACGAGGGATGCCAAATCAAGCGAGTATCTAGTGGTGCATGAAATCACAAATCAGTAATAATGTTGACCGAACAAACGGTATGTTGTTGAGTACACAGAAGTAGTAGGATGTTCCTCTAACATCACGACCGGTGATTTCCTGAGGCTGTAGTCTTTATCAAAGCATCAACTATGGAATTGTCAATGTGGGGCACCTGCTCGTATATTACTTCCTGAAATTCAGCCTTGCATTCTTTAACATTATGAGATAATTGCGAGTATCTTCTTGCTTAGTGTCATAAGTTTTTGTAGCCTGGTTGATAAGTAGTTGTGGAGTCAGACCGCACACGAAGTAACTTGGCCCCACATATATGAGCCAACCTCATTCCACCAATGACTGCTTCATACTCTGCCACGTTGTTGGTGATAGGGAAGCCAAAACGGAGATTTTGCAGATTTCTTCCCCTGTAGGGAATTTTAAGACAATGCCATCTCCCCTACCGGATGTACTTGAGGCCCCATCAATTTAATTATCCATTCCATCTAACAGACACTCGGCATAGGGTTGGTATCTACCTTCTCGGTGCGAGGCATGGAGAATTTGGTAAGAAATTTGCCGACGGCTTGACCTTTAATTGTTGTGTCTGGTTCGAACTTGATGTCGTATTCATTAACTTAATATAGCACTTGGTAAGGTGGCCTTAAATATCCAGTTTCTGCAGTACATTGTGCAAAGGAAAAGAGGTTTGAATTATAATTGTGTGAGCCTGAAAATAAGAGTGCATTTTTCTAGCGGCAACGACCGTCCCAAAGCTAGCTTCCCCAGGTTGAGGTAACGAGTCTGAGTATCTACCAAGGTCTTGCTGGTATAATAGATTGGGCGTTGTATGCCTTCAGGTTCTCTGGCCAGAACATTACCGACTGCAAAAGGAGATACATATTAATATAGCTATAAAAGCTCACCCATTGTAGGTGCGGAGAGGATTTCAAAAGATGTAATTAAGGTTTAAGTGCAACAAATGAAGCATCACAATATGTGTTCCAATCAAAGTTTTTGGCTCCCCTTAAAGAAAAGATGATTCTTATCAGAGGCTCTTGATATGAAGCGAGGAAGTGCTGCAAGACGCCCGGTTAGGAATTGGACCTCTTTGATATTTTTGGGAGGCTCCATGTTTATTACGACTCTTAACTGCATGGGGTCTGCTTCAATCCACTTTCTTGTTGAAATGTAGCCCAAGAACTTTCCTGTACGGATTCCAAATGAATATTTAAGTGAATTTAATTTGAGTTTATACTTACATAGAATGGTGATGATGTTATTTAGCACTTTCAGCTATTGCTGAACAGTATTGGTTTTCACAATAACATCATCGATGTATGCTTCTATATGGTTCCCTAACTGCTCTTTAATGATTTGGTTGATCAAGCGTTGGTATGTAGAACCATATCTCTTTATACCAAAGGGCATGTCGGTATAACAAAAGAGCCCGCACTCCGTTTGGAAGGTGTGTGTTCCTCATCGCTCTAATGAATCCGGATTTGATTATAGCCTCAATATGCGACCATGAAGGACATAAACTCACATCTGAGGCAGAATCCACCAATTTATCAATTCGAGGTAATGGTAATGGGAAATAATCCTTGGGGTAAGTTTGATTCAAGTTGGTAAATTCAACGCACATGCGTCACTGCCCTCCTTTCAGTTTGACCAAAACTGGGTTTGCAACCCAGACCGGGTACCAAGCATGGTGTATTTGCCCGAGCCCAGATAGCATATCGACCTCTTTACTAATAACATGTTGCGTTTCTACGGAAAATTATAGGGATTTCTGTATAACAGGATTGACATATCTATTAATTTCTAACTCATGACATATTACTGAGGGGTTTACCCCCGGGTACGTTACCAGCAGTCTATGCAAAAATATCCAAATTTTGTTGTAACAAAGGAATTAGAGAATTTCTAAAAATAATAATCTAAACTTGTACCTATGCGTAGTGTACGCCCTTCTGCTACCAACTCATCTGAAGTATCCTCGGGGACAACATCATCCGGTTGTGCATCCTCCCTTGGATCATCCATTGGATCGGGCGAGGAGGGTATATTGTTTGGTTGAGCCGGCTCCCCCTCTCCAGTTAATTGATATATTATCGTTTTGCTAGGGTCGACTTCCATCCAGTAGCACGTCTGGGTAGTCGTTTGGCTTCCCCTTATGATCCCCACATAATTACCGACCAGGTACTTAATACATTTACGAAAGGTGCAAGGAGAAGCCTCAATCTGATGCAGCCATGGTCGTCCAAATATAGAACGATAGGATCTTGGGGCATCAGAAATCATGAATAGCTTATTATTCCCTCTCTTCGTAACATCATGTCCAACTTTTACCTTGAGTTAATCAAAGTACGATGTGTGGACTAGTAGGGTGCCAACACACTGTCTGATGGTACTCTTTCCCTTTTAAGCGTTTATGACCGCTACTTTCGCCAGTCTCCTCGCCGTTTTGTCGCGTTTAGAAGATCCCTCTCTTCAAGGTGCCCGACTGGCCTCGACCCAGATTATGGTCGACCCTGGTCTCTGTCATGTAGTTTGGTCGTCAATGCATGGATATCATCGTTTATCTATGCCCGTACTGCTTTAGCGGCCTGATTCTTAGCCTCGTAATTGTCAGAAGCCTTCTATTGAGCGTGCTGCATAAGTTGGATCTGCTGCACCAATCACTGAATTTCTATGGCTTCAGCGTGGCTATTGGCTCCAATAGGTGGATTAGCAAGATCTGCAATAATTTCTGCCATGAGTGGACGACTTTAGGATCGACCAGTACGACGTGCATGCTCATTAGAGCCTCCAATGCTTCTAGAGTGTGATTTTATTGGGGGGTTGCAGCATTTGGTGGGATGTTGCTTGCTCCGACAGCTTGTTCTAGCACTGGAGTCTGGTTCGTCATTACAATATCCCTTTCAGAGGGTTCTCTTTCAATCTCGGATGTTGTCACTATCATTGGTACTAACACAGGTATGTGTCTTTTACAGAGTTCCAACATACGACGCCAAATTATTAAAGGTAACTCTAACAAATAATTGTCAAGATAGTGATTTTATTGATTCGAGAAGATTAGTCCCTTTGTACATAATATTTAACTCTATTTATACTATTACATAGCAGTAACAATCTGTCACTTATTACGTGATTCCACTCATCTCGTACGTAGACGCATATTAATGATAATAGCAGTAAAATCATGGCCATTACTCTAGGTGTATTTTGTTACGTGGGTGACCAGTCAACAAGCATTGACTCCATTATAACCTTTTCCTTAGTCGTTTATCTTGATTTCCGAACTCAACCGGGTTTTGTTGTTATGCTTCTGTTTGGGACGATCTCTTCTCGATGACGAACTCTGCTCGGTATTGTCTCTGTCTGGTAAAATCCGGACTTCATTCACGTTCGATGATAGCTTTTGTCCGGTTTCTTTTTCGGTTATCCTTGGTAACGTTCCGATCAAGCTCGAGCTAAACAATGCCTTGTGCTCGGTTTACTTATTGGTGGAACTAGCCTCGATCAGGGTTTCATGATCGTTTTATTTAGTTCCTGCTGAGTTACTCTTCGTAAGATGTTTGTAAATGTTATCGTAAGAGCCTCAGTTTCGTCGGTAGTAATAGTTTTGTTGAGCCATCTACATATTGTCTCGTAACGAAGTCGATGTCCCTCAGTTTGACATCAATCTTTTCTCTTTAAATGTTTGTTCTATTCACATGTTTTCCGGTCTTTTGTTTTTAAATGCTTGTTCTATTAATACTGCTATTAAAACTGCTAATTAGCAGTTTTAAATTTTTAACAGTTCTAACTTCAATTTTTTAGCAGTTTTAATTTTTTTTTCTGAAATATATCATATATACCACTTGTTTCGTTCTTCACCTAAATATAAAAGCAATGGTGGTTTCGATTTTCTTTTTGGAATTATAAATCAAAAGATACGTATTTTAGAAAAAAAAGAAAAAAAATTATTTTTTGTCACACGTTACTGGATAATATTATAAAGAGGGTATTATAGTATTTTTGTAGATGTTTGGTACCAAATTTGGATAATCATCTTTTTTGGTATCAAATTTTAATTTAGAACAAATTTTGGCACTTATATGGAAGTCTCCTTTTAAATTATTGTTATATATTGCATCACATTTGTTTTTTTTAAGCAATAAGAAATTTATTACCAAAATTGAATGTTTTTCAAAGTATAGGACTAATATGAGTGGCTAAAGGATAAAGACCCAAAGCCTAATACAAAATAATATATGATGCACACAAATTAACGCAAGAATTTATGAAGACAGGCGATCACTCGAAGAATGCAGCAAACTGACAGTTCCGGAGCTCTCGGTATCCGATTTTGACCCATAACACCTTATTTCGAAGGGAACGACACCACGAGTTTAAGTAACCAGCTACGCTCGTGACATATGGTATTTTTTGGGCATCCGGAGTCGTTTCCTATTTTATTTTGAATTTTTATTACTTTATGGAATTTTTTATATTTTCGTATTAGGATTTTCATTCGAACCCTTATTTAAACAGAATTTGTTTACGCTGTAAAGGAGTTGAATTTTGATAAATAAAATTAGGGTTTCCCCTATATTGGCTTCTCTGCGTTCACTCTGTATCATATTGGTATCGGACACAGGCAGTCCTGCGAGATGATGCAAGGATGACCCAGAGGTCGCAGCGACGTTGCTGTGGAAGGAGATGCGAGTGATTTTGGAGATCGCAAGAATGTTGACCTGCGCCGTCAAGTCGAGTATCTTTCCCGTCAGATGGCTGAACTTACTGTCAGGCAACCCGGTGTGGAGGCTGATGGTCCCGATAACCCTTTTGGAGAAAGGCCAGAATGGAACGCTTATCCGGACCGTCGCTGGGAGCTTGGATTTAAGGTCAACATTCCTGAATTTGATGGTGACCTTCGGGCGGAGGAGTTTGTTGATTGGTTATCCCAGGTTGAGGAGGTGCTGGACTTCAAGAAAGTTCCTGAGGAGAGACGGGTAGCTTTGGTTACCATCCACCTGCGCGACAAGGCACAAGCTTGGTGGCAGCAGGTGAAAACGATTCGTGCGCGTGAAGGCAAGAAGCAAGTACGTAGTTGGGAGAAGTTCAAGAAGAAAATCCGGAAGGCATTCTTGCCTTACAATTTCGAGCGAGAATTGTTCCAGCGTTTCCAGAATCTTCGTCAGGGTCATGATCTGTGGACGAGTATACGGAGGAGTTCTTTCAGTTGCTTGCTCGTACAGATATGAACGAGTCAACACATCAGCGGGTATCCCGCTATATCGGGGGGTTGCACCCTCAACTCCAGGATGTGTTGAACATGTTCGACCCGTTGTCTGTTTCGGAAGCTCATCGGCGTGCCCTCCAGGCAGAAAAACAGTTGGCTCGACGGACGCAGATTGCATACGGACGGGTGCTCCTAAACGGACCTCAGCGCTCGCACCAGTTCCACGTCCAACCCCTGATCAGGCCCCTCCTGGGCGCAGTGCGACCAGTCGTTCTGCTGGTAAGTTACATTGCTTTGGCTGTGGTGAGTTAGGGCATCGTCAGGTGGAGTGTCTGAATGCTGCGGGTGCTAGAGGTTTTTTCTCTCACGAGGCGTTTGAGCTGGCCCCCATTGTTCCTGATGGTCTCCCAAAGTTTGATACATATGATGATGATGTGACTGAGGTCGCGGAGGAGGTTGTGACTGGTGATATTGGTGCAGTTCTGATGGAACGACGCACATTTATTTCCCCTCGTGTTCCTTATCAGAGTGACTGGGTGCGGAATAATGTGTTTCAGTCCACTTCTACGATTGGCGGTAAGGTGTGCACCTTTATTATTGATGTTGGTAGCTGTGAGAATGTAATTCCGAGACAACGATTTTGAAGCTCGGGCTGAAATCGAAATCGTACCCCAAGCCATACAAGCTGGCCTGGCTGAGTAAAGGTCCTGATATCACTGTGTCTCAACGTGTGCTTGTATCATTTTATATAGGGCAGACATATCGGGATGAGGTGTTTTGTGATGTAGTGCCTATGGACGCTTGTCACTTATTGCTTGGCCGCCCTTGGCAGTATGATTTGTCTATTGTGCATGATGTTCGTGCGAATACTTATTCATTTTTTTTCGGGGTAAGAAGATTGTTCTAGTGCCACCGAAGCCTCGGTCCCTCAGTATTGGCTCTGGTCCTTCCACAACGACCTTTCTGTCTCGTGCTCCTTTTCAGACGGCCATGGAAGAAGTTGTTGTGGTCTTGTTGTTGTTTTGTGATCCTGTTGTGATTGATTCTCATGCGGACCCTAGCCCTGCAGTTCAGTCTCTTTTGCAAGAGTTTGCGGATGTGTTTCCTGAGAATTTTCCCCCTGATTTACCTCATATGAGGGATATTCAACATCAAATCGACCTGGTTCCTGGTGCTGCTATCCCAAATCGGCCCCACTATCGCATGAGCCTGAAAGAGCATGAGGAATTACGTCGACAGGTGGAGGATTTTTTGGAGAAGGGGTATGCTCGAGAAAGTCTCAGTCCATGTTCAGTTCCGGCGTTGCTGACACTGAAGAAAGATGGTTTATGGCTTATGTGTGTGGACAGCCGAGCTATCAACAAGATCACTGTTCGCTATAGGTTTCCTACACCTCGTCTGGATGATCTTTTAGACCAGTTGGGTGGTGCTTCTATGTTCAGCAAGCTTGATTTGAAGAGTGGATACCATCAGATTCGGATTCGTCGTGGTGATGAGTGGAAGACGGCGTTTAAGACACGTGAGGGACTGTTCGAGTGGCTGGTGATGCCGTTTGGCCTGTCTTACGCGCCGAGCACTTTCATGCGTGTCATAAATCAGGCATTGAGGCCTTTCATCGGTAAATTTGTTGTTGTTTTACTTCGATGATCTTCTGATCTATAGCGCTAACCCTTCTATGCACTTGTCTCACTTACGTGAGGTGTTATTGGTGCTGCGTCGGGACAAGTTTTATGGTGTTGCTGCCAAATGCTCGTTTATGTCCCCATCTGTCCAATTTTTGGGGTATATTGTCTCTGTTGAAGGGTTACGAGCTGATCCGAGAAAAGTTGCTGCAGTGGACTAGTGGCCTCGACCTACTTCCATCAACGAAGTTTTCAATTTTCATAGTTTAGCTTGTTTTTATCTGCGTTTTATTCCCCATTTCAGCAGTGTTATGGCCCCGATTACGGACTGCATGAAGGGCACGAAATTTGAATGGTCCGAGGATACTGATGCGGCGTTTGCAGAGATTAAACGGCGTCTCACCACTGCACATATTATGGTGTTGCCCGACTTTTCCCGGCCATTTGAGCTTCATTGTGATGCGTCTAAATTTGGTATTGGGGCAGTTCGTTCCCAGTCAGGACGTCATATGGCTTTCTTCAGTGAGAAACTGGCGAGTGCTAAGCTGCGATTTAGTACATATGACATTGAATTTTATGTTGTGGTTCAGGCTATCAAGCATTGACGTCATTATTTGTTTCAGCATGAATTTGTGCTATATACTGATCATGACTCTTTGAATTATCTTGGCAGCCAGGACAAGGTCTCTCATAGACACGCTTCTTGGATAGCTTACTTGCAGCAGTTCACTTTTGTCATCAAGCACAAGGCCGGTATTACGAATCGGGTTGCTGATGCTCTGAGCCGTTGTCACAATCTGCTGACTAAAATGCGAGTTCAGGTTCCTGACTTTGATTCTTTTGTTGACCTTTATGTTACTGACTCGTTCTTCTCTCGGGTTATTGAACTGATTCAGCAGGGGACACAATCTGATTTTTTAATAGAGGATGGATTTCTCTTTCGCGGGGTACAGTCGTGTATCCCTGGCTGTAGCTTGCGTCTTCAGTTGATCAAGGATCTGCATGCCGAGGGTCATGTGGGCCATGATCGGACATACTAGTTGCTGTCCGCATCATATTTTTGGCTTTCGATGCATAAGGAAGTTGGTCGTTATGTCTCCCGTTGTCGAATTTGTCGGTTCGCCAAGGTTACATCAATGAATGCGGGTCTTTATTTTCCGTTTCTAATTCCTACTCAGCCCTGGACCGACATCAGTATGGATTTTGTTCTTGGATTACCCCGGACTCAGCCTGGATTCGACTCTATTTTTGTGGTGGTTGATCGTTTTTCTAAGATGGTACACTTCATCCCATGTAGAAAGACATATGATGCAGTGTGTGTCGTGCAGCTTTTCTTTCGAGAGATTTACCGCATTCATGGCCTCCCTAGTGCCATTCTTTCCGACCGTGACACCAGGTTTGTAAGTCATTTCTGGTGCAACTTATGGCGCATGGTGAATACGCAGCTCAGTTTCAGTAGTACCTACTGATAAGGAAGAATAAAAGACAAGGAGAAAAGTGTGAAGAAGAAACATGATAGGAGAAAATAGCAAAGGAAAAGTATGATAGGAGGAAAACGCATAGAGAAAACTGTATGAGGACTGAATTGTACAAGCTATATAAAGAAATAGCCAGAATAGGAAAAAAGTAAATTGTAGGGACTAAAAGATGTAATTAACAGGAGTTAAAGCGTGTGGGGTCCGTAATTTTACTATAAAAGGACCACACACGCTTCACAAATCCCGAGATGAATAATATGAGACTTTCTCTCTCTACTTAACCTAATAACCCTTACTTTCTCTCTCTAAAATTGACACTAAGAGATTTATGTATCACCGAATTATCACTAAGTAATCCTCGTATCCCATAATCACCCCAGGACTTTCTTAAAACTCTTCAGTGGCACCGTCTGTGGGAAACGAAAATCGCTCTGACGACAATCGCTTCCTGGAAATAATTCCTATTCCGAGAAGAACCATGGAGGACCAAGGGGACAACTTGGTTAATAATTGCGAGAAGAACCTGGTGGGAGATGACTACCGGAACGATATGGAGTACGAGGGACTAGGGGGCCAGCGAGTCGGAAATGCCTTTGACGACTCAGGTCTGTTGGCTCAGAGAAATGAGTCGCTATTAGAAATCGAAAGATTGAAAGCAAAGAAGAACCTCGTACAGGAGAATCTTTGATCCGAGATAAGGAGGGAGCCGGTTAGTGAAAAGGAAGATCACAAAACTGAATTTCGTCCCAAGAAGAGAGACGACCGATACCGGGGAGGCGAGCGGCAATCGCCGAGGAGAAGAGAGAGGCGACATGTGGATTCAGCTTACCTGAGTGATTACTCTCGATACAGCTCCTCGGATTCGTCCCCACGAAAATACCACAGAAAGAAAAAGTATGATCGCAGACACACCGATTTCCGAAGAGGGAGAAGCTCTGAGAGGAAATCTCCGAGGGAAAAGGGTCACCATGCTCGAGGTGGCGAACGATATTATGAACAGGCGAAGTACGCTGAGAGGAAAGAGGACATGGGCCCTCGAACTTCGGAATGGCAGCACCAGTACACTTTGCCATCCGAGGAGGGTTTGTACTTTCTAAATAATGACAACTTAAGATCTGGAGTTTATCGTGCGGGTCACAATTGGAGAGCCTCCCCCTTGTCCCCGGACATTTTGGTGGGAAATCTTCCGAAGCACTTTGATATTTCGAAGCTAGAGAAATTCGATGGGACACAAGATCCGGATAATCGAATTGAGCAATTTAAGAATTTTATGATCAATTTTGACGACGATGATAAGCTGCTATGTAGAGCATTTTCTCAGACCTTCAATGGAGTAGCTTCTAAGTGGTACAACAGGCTACCTCAGGGCTCGATAAAGAATTTTGATATGTTCTGGAACATCTTCAGACAACACTTTGTGGGGAGCAAGAAGTTCAGAGCTAACAGAGACACAATCATCTATTGTCGACAGAAGGTGGGGGAGAGCCTCAAAAATTACACTAATCGTTTTGTTAAAACGAAAACAGATATGGAATATTGTAAGGATTCAGTGGTGCTTGCAGCCTTCAGTATGGGCCTGCTCCCCGGGTTGTTGAAGGACACGGTGGCGGAAATCCAGGCGATGACTTTTGGAGCGTTGTTAGATCAGGTTGAGAAGAGGATCCTGGTGGAAGAGACCCAGGCGTCGGAGAAAGGGTCGGGGGATCAGTTAGACCAGAATCAATTTCAAAGGTCTGAGTCGAGTAACCAGGGCCCTCGTTCGAATGTTCAGACTAAAAGTACGGGTCAATACCGTCCGAGGTAGAAGTCGAACCCGCAGTACTATGGCAACCAGCAAAACTACAATCAAGGAGCGAGACTCATGTCAAATAAGTGGGTTCGACCCGACTATTTCGCGGAGTTGACAGAAAATGTTGCTGCAATATTCGACAAGGAAAAATCTACGGTACCGTTCAGGAAGCCTTTTCTCATACAGACTCCGAGGGAAAGCAGAAGCGTCAATAAATATTTCAAATATCATGAGGATATTGGGCAGGACACCAAGGATTGCATAGCTTTGAAAAAAAAGTGCAAGCCCTGATTGAGAATGGAATGTTATTGGAGTTTGTCAAAAAACACTCCCAGAAAAATGCTGTGGTAAAAGCTGTCTCGAAGAACGCTGATACATCCATGGTGATTTCGGAAGGGGTCGACGACTTTGACATCGAGCAAGAGTATTTAGATCCCAAGGAGGGGAGGAACAATGTAAATTTGGTGGAAGAAGAAATTCTGAAGGGGAGAGTGGATAGCCTTTGTGCATTCTTCGATTCCTTGGCAATTTTTGGAGGAGACACTATTGCGGGAAATTCTAACAGCTCCCGAAAAAGGCACATGGTCAACCTGACCACCCAGATCGAAGCAGGAGTGTCAGCACAAATGCACGATCGCCTTCCCCTATTATTTGTTTCGATGATGATGATATGCGAAATGTTGCAGGCCCTCATGAGGATGCGGTAGTGATTGCGGCAGGCATCGCTGGTGATCAAATTCAGAAGATACTCATCGACACGGGGAGCTCCGCGAATATATTGTTTATGAGTACCTACCGAAGAATTTCTGACCCACCTGTTATCCGAAGATCCGACGGGACTATAGTGGGCTTTACTGGCGCTACGGCAATAGTGGTTGGAGAATTTCAGTGTATGGTCGAGTTGGGCCGTGGACCATTCAAGAAAGAGGTGGAGGTACTTTTAATTGTCGTTGACGCGCCGACATCGTATAACGCCATTCTGGGTCGCTCTTGGTTGTCTCGGATGCATGGTGTAATCTCCACAGTGCATCAATGCTTAAAATACGTGGTAGGAAACAATATTGGGATAATCCAAAGTAGCCAAAAGATGGCACGAGAATGTTACCAGATAACCCTGTCCTCCAAGGGGGTTCGGGGGGAAACTCCAGACCGAGCATAGCAATTAAAGGGGCCTCCCCCAGAAAGCATCCCCTGCGATGATCCGAGGGAGGCCCCCGGATTTTAGGTCCCAGAAGAAGATTCTGCGACACACGAATTTGCGAGTGGCAAAGTTCTGAAGATTGGAGTCCACCTCTCTCAAGAATTTAAGGAAAAGTTAATTGCTTTTTTATCTGATAAACTTGATATGTTTGCTTGGTGTGCACAGGATGTCACTGGAGTACCGACGGAAATCACGTGTCATAAACTCGCGGAACGACTAGATGACCGACCCATTGTCCAGAAAAGAAGACCTGTCTCCCCGGAAAAGGCCTCAGCAATTCTGTAGGAGGTCGAGAGGCTACTAAGCATAGGCCATATTCGCGAGTCGCATTATCCCATATGGGCGTCGAATCCAGTGTTAGTACGAAAAAAGAATGGCAAGTGGAGAATGTGTGTTGATTTCATGGATTTAAACAGAGCTTGTCCTAAAGATCTGTTCCCCGTGCCTCGCATCGATCAGTTAATGTATTCGACCTCCGGAAATCGACTATTGTCATTTATGGACGCTTATTCAGGATACAACCAAATCCGACTAGCCGCTAACGATGAGGAAAGCACTTCTTTTATCACCGGGCGAGGTTTATATTGCTACAGGGTCATGCCGTTTGGATTAAAAAACGCGGGGGCAACCTATCAGCGCCTAGTCAATAAAACCTTTGAGGGGCAGATTGGGCGGAACATGGAGGCCTGTATCGATGATATGCTAGTCAAAAGTGCGTGGGACGAAGACCATTACGCCAACTTAGCAGAGACATTTCAAAATTTAAGTAGAGTCAGTCTAAAACTCAATCCGGAGAAGTGCATTTTCGGGGTGAGGTCAGGCAAATTTCTCGGTTACATGATCAGCGAAAAAGGCATTGAGACAGATCCCGAACAGCTAAAAACTCTGATCACGATGACCCTCCCCCCCCCCCTTCCCAAAAAAAATATTAAGGAAGTACAAATTCTGACAGAGAGATTGGCCGCTCTGAATAGATTCATTTCTAGGTCTTCAGATAAATGTGCTCCATTTTTCAAGGTGTTGCGAAATGCGAAACAGTTTTGTTGGACCGAGGAATATTCGATCGCTTTTCGTCAAATCCAATAATATTTGACGTCTCTTGAGGTCTTGTCTAAACCATTGGTGGGAGAGACATTAACTATCTAGGCTTTGAACAGTACATCGTCCCTCGACTATCATGTTTGGTGGCAAATAGTCCTTTGATTTTCAAATGTCCGTTGACAGTCCCTGGACTATCGCGTTTGGATAAAGTTAGTCCACCAGATCCTCTGATCCATGAGAGGCTGCCACGTGTCACCATAGTCCCCAGATTTTTGTATCACCACTAGTCCCTTGAGTTTAGTTTTCTGTAATTTTCTACATTTTGGGTTTGACCTAAACTCAATGGACTAGTGGTGATACAAAAATCTGGGGACTATGGTGACAGGTGGCAGCCTCTCATGGATTAGAGGATTTGGTGGACTAACTTTATCCAAACGCAATAGTCCAGAGACTGTCAACGGACATTTGAAAGTCAAGGGACTATCTGCCACCAAACGCGATAGTCGAGGGACGATTTACTGTTCAATGCCTAACTATCTATGTAGCAGTATCAGGATGTGTGGTCAGTGTCGTTCTCCTCCGCGAATATGACTCTCTCCAGGCGATATCTCACATCGGAGAAGGTAGCTTTAGCGTTGGTAACGGCGGCTCGAAAGATGAGACCTTACTTCCAGGCCCATTCTATCATTGTTCGGACGACTTTTCCCCTGAAGAGTTTATTACAAAGGCCTGACATCTCTGGCAGGATGACTAAATGGTCAGTGGAACTAGGAGACTTCGACATAACATTTGAGCCTCGAACGGCGATAAAAGCCCAAGTTTTAGCCGATTTCGTGGTCGAGTTCCATTCGGATAGAGAGGAAAAGGAAGTGCACGACTGTGTTGATGAAGAGGAATGGGTGATACGGACGGATGGGGGGTCGAAAATCTCAGGAAGTGGGGCAGGTGTCCAATTGATTTCCCCAAAAGGGGTAGCTATGTTCCAAGCCATTCGTTTCGGTTTTAAGGCTACTAACAATAAATCTGAGTATGAAGCTGCTCTAGCAGGCTTGCGTTTGGCTCAGATATGTGGGGCTCGAAAGATTAACCTGATCAGTGACTCACAGTTGGTGATAAATCAAGCTTCGGTAGAGTCTGAGGCCAGGAAAGATAAGCTGATACAGTATTTGAAGATATTGAAAGATTTGGCATCCGAATTTGAGGAAGTCAAGTATGAGCATGTTCGAAGAGAGTTAAATATTGTCCCAGATTCTCTTGCCTCCTCTTCACGGACGGAAGGTTACCCATGGGTTTTGGTTCAGGAGTGCCCTTTGATCTCGATTGGCGAGGAGCATACAATGAACATCTCAGAGGAAAGCAACGTGATTACGAATTATTGGAGGACGGCCATCATCGATTTTCTGGCCCATGATACTTTACCTGTCGAAAAGTACGAAGCTAGGAAAGTCAGATTCAAGTCTCATGGCTATATCCTGTTGGGAGGAATACTGTATAAAAGATCTCTGAGTCGACCATTATTGAGGTGCCTGAGTGGGCCCGAGTCGCAAATTATCCTGTCTGAATTGCACGATGGTGAAGGATCTGCCCATTGTGGGTATAAGGCATTAATTCGGAGAGTGTTTCTGGCTGGCTATTATTGGCCTACTATCGCGGCCGACGCAAAAGATTTAGTCAAACGATGTGACATGTGTCAACGCTACGCTAATGTGATTCACAAACCTGGGGTGTTACTGGAAAGCATTTCAGAGGCAGTCCCGTTTGACAGATGGGGCATTGATGTAGTTGGGCCCCTGCTAATGGCGTCTGGGGGCCGACAAACTATAATCGTAGCAGTCGATTATTTTTCTAAGTGGGTAGAGGCTGAGCCGCTGGCAGGGACAAAGACCAAAGATGTGATCAAGTTTGTCATATCTAACATTTGTTGTCGTTTCGGTGTACCATTGCAGATCACCACGGACAACGGACCTCAGCTCGATAACAAGGAGTTCCAAAGTTTCTATGTATAGAGGGGTATACGACAATGTTTTTCAGCACCATTTCACCCACAGGCTAATGAGCAAGTGGAGGTGACTAATCGCACGATTCTCGATGGTTTGAAGAAGAACTTGGAAGGAAAAGCGGGGAAATGGCCCGACTATCTACAGGAAGTGTTGTGGGAATACCGAACGACTGCGCAAACGACCACTGATGTGTCCCCATTTGCTTTAGTCTATGGAATGGATGTCGTTGTCCCTCCAGAGATTCGTTTTCCCTCACATCGTGTAGCAACATATGCGTCCGACACGAATGACCAGAGTAGAGCACTGGCTTTAGACTTGGTTGAAGAAAAGAGACAGCAAGCACAGTTGACATCCCTCCATTATCAAACTCTCATGAGGAGTCGATACGCGTCTAAGGTAAAGCACAGAGACTTTAAGGTGGGAGACAAGGTCTTACGTAAAGTTTTCTTGCACACTAAAGACAAGAGTTTGGGGAAGTTGGGACCGAATTGGGAAGGCCCCTATGAGGTCACTGAAAAGATAAAACCAGGCACATATCGGTTAAAAGATAAGGAAGGGCGATACCTCCGTCTCCCTTGGAATATTGAGCACTTAAAATTGTATCTTGATTAAAAGAGCTAGCTAAAATTGTATTTCTTTTCCTCTTCTTTGTATCCCCCAGAACAAAATTTGGCGAGGGCACACTCTTTCCTATCCTGTTAGGCACAAGAAGGTTTTAATAAGGTGTTTCGATGAGCTGCGTAAATACAAAGAGTTATTTGCGTTAACTATTTTTTGGGTCACAGTAACATGTGCCTCGAATTTTTGTCCCTTCGAACTATTTTTTGGGTCACAGTAACATGTGCCTCGATTTTTTGTCCCTTCGAACTATTTTTTGGGTCACAGTAACATGTGCCTCGAATTCTTGCCTCTTCAAACTATTTTTTGGGTCACAGTAACATGTGCCTCGAATTCTTGCCTCTTCGAACTATTATTTGGGTCACACTAATGTGTGCCTCGAATTTTATTTAACCTTATTAATATTTGGGTCACACTAACGTGTGCCTCAAATTTTCTTTGACTATTAATATTTGGGTCACACCAATGTGTGCCTCGAATTTTCTTTGACTGTTAATATTTGGGTCACACTAATATGTGCCTCGGATTTTATTTAACTTTATTAATATTTGGGTCGCACTAATGTGTGCCTCGAATTTTATATGACTTTATTAATAGTTGGGTCACAGTGATGTGTGCCTTGAATCCAATTTGCCTTTATTAGTTATATGGGTCACAATAATGTGACTCAAGATATCGTCTCTTCAAATTGTCAGGTAGGTCACAATAATGGTTTGAAGGATTTGTCTCTTTGGATTATTGATGAGAACATAACATTTGGTGTTGTGGATTGAACTTATGCATAAAAATAATAATTGATTACTAACCTTACAAAATCGAACCATGTCTAATAAAATTAGCGCAGTACAACATGCCCCAGTCACATTACAAAAAGAGGCCCTATTGGGCCATACACAAAACATTAACACCTTATACGTCTTCCCTCAGTCTGAATTGTTCGAGGAGATACTCCCCTCATCCTCTGAATCTTCGCTATCACTTACCACTATACGGGGAGGACGAAGTTCCGAGGGGACAAGTTTCCAAAAGCTCCCCAAGTTATATTCAGGATGCTAAGCATGGATTTGGGTAAGTAAACCAGCTCGAGTAGTGGCATCCCGGGCTTGCAGCTTACTTGTGCACGTCGCCGCATAAGCATCCACAACTTTTTCCTTATCTTCCTCGACTTGTCTAGGAAAGTTCTCAACCCGTTTCAGTAACTCATCTCGGTCTACCGTCACTTTTCTAAGGGCCTCGGTACACTCTGCGAATCCATCGCAAGCCAAACGATGTCCTTTTTTGTACTAAGCTATCAATAGCTCTTGAGCATCAGTCTTCTTTTTATACAAGTCCCTCTCTTCTTGACAACACCTCTCCAGCATTATCACATAATTTTTGGAGGCAGATAGGCGCTCGTACAAGGCATCGGCTTGGCCCTCGATCACTGCGTGTTGCTTCTTGGCCTCTTCGAGCTGAGAGGCAGCTAACAGCGATTTAAACTTGTAGTGATTTTTGCGTTTCTCAAGGTGACGCATCTTTTTTCCCCTATTAACTGAGGTGTGCAGCAATTTTTGAAGGGATAGTGAGAATTCATCATCCAAAGGAACTTCGAAGGAGCTCGATGGAGACCCTAATGCTGTAGAGTCAAACTCAGAAAACCCGCCTCCAAGAGTGTCTGGGTCAATGTGCTGAGGAGGGTTGCTCCGAGGGATGGGGAGAGGCGCTAATCTTGGACTATTTTCGAGGGGGAGAGGGTGAGAAGCCTCAGTAAGAGGCGAATGTGGGGACTGATGAAAACTTTCCTGGGGAGAATGGCCACCTCTGTCCTCAGGTTCACTTGAGATTTCTTGGACCTTTTCCTCTAGAACAGCCTCCTGATTGTCTTCAGGCATCTCACCTCCCTCGGATAATTCTTGGATGGGTTCGAGGATACCCTTACCCTTCCTATCTATTGTCTTGGCATTATTTTTTTATGGCAGGACGGGAGCATGGGGAGGAGGAATGGAGTCCGACGACCTAGCATTGTTTGGTGGAGGAGGAATGGAGTTCGACGACCCAGCATTGTTCGGGGGAGGAGGACCTTGGGTGTTGACCGGTCCTTCAGGGTTTAGCTGTTGAGTTGTTGAAACATCATCTTCTGGAGGATCCCCAAGATGACTCTGCGAACGGGAGCGCTTGGGCAGATATACCACTATGTCTTTTTGGCTACAGCGCTCCATCACTTCTCGCTCCGAGGGAGGAGTCATCAATCCTCTCATGCTAATGCGGTCAAGGGGACTGAGCCTCCACAATCGACTCCTGGTGAAATTGTTATCTGTGAAGCAGAGACGAAATCGGTTGTCCCAGTGTTCCTTTGCCCACAAGCGAAGTTTGGTGAACACATTTTTGGCACCCTCAACGTAGTCAGAATAGGGCTTCGATATCCCAGTCATAGCTGCAACAAGTATCCAATATCAAGACCAGTCACAATCAAAAATTCGAGGAGGCATTAAAAATTCGATGAGGCACTTACATTTATTAGTCCACATCAGAGAGAGCTTGTGAGGATATGAGGGAGTGGCCTTTGACCCGGTCTCCCAGCAACCAGAGAAAAACACAAACTGCTACCTCCATTTCTTGTCAGCCTCTAGGATCTCTCAGGATTTTTTGTCCTCGATTGAAAGTCAGTGAGTAAAAGGGAAAGAAAATATTTCTGGCCAAACCAGCAAGGCCAATGAGTTGCTCTAACGAAAATTTGTGACCTAAGAGCCTCGAGGCCATGATGCAGGCTATCAGAGTAAACCACATGTTGGGACCAACCTGTGAAGGACAAAGGTCTATCTTCGCCAAATATTCGATGAAGAAGGGGTCTAAGGGATACCTTAGCCCCCAGTTCATGATCTCTGTGTATACCACCAACTCGTTGTCCCTCACTGATAAAGGCGTCTCTCCTTCCGAGGGAAATCTGATGGAAATATAGGAAGGGATGCACCATCGGGTCCTTAGCATCGCCTCTTCGTCTTTTGAAAAGTACTTGTATCTGATGTTGGCAAGGGGTACCATATGTTTGTTTTCGATGCCCCGAATGTTTTGACCAGCAATACTGTCTAGTTCCAAGGTTAGCACGATGTCCCCTTTTGATTTTGGAGCTATCCGACGGGCTTGCTCTTCGGATATTGTTTGGGACGAGGAGGTTGCATTATTCAAAGAACCTAAAGAGGGGATCATAGGCACTTTTGGTTCGAGGGGCGTTGTGGCAGGTTTTTTCCGTTTGGCATCTCGACTCTCATTTCGCCTATTGAGCATATCCTCTTCGGTGATGAGCGTTTTCAAAGGTGAAAATCGAGTCCCATGAACGGTCATGAATGGAGTGGAAGGCAGACTTGACTCATCTACTTCGTTTCTTCGGGGAGGACTGTTAGAAGTCCGATGAGGGCTTGTAGATATTCGTGGAGGACTGACAGAAGTTCGAGGAGGTCTGGTAGACGTTCGAAGAGGGCTAGCAGATGTTTGAGGGAGATTTTCGAGGGCTGTTGGTGAAGTAGGCTCCCGAATGACCAGGGGCGCCTCTCTGGCACGTTTTCGCTCATGAGAGCCTTTCCTATCCTTGTGAGACTTCTTTCTCTTCCCAGACGAGTGTTTGTGCTGCCTGTCCTTACCCATTTCTCCGAGGGGGTTAGAATCGCTATGTAGGCTTTGTCGAGCGACTTCGAGGGGGATAATCGCAGTCGAATCTGCTGAGGGAGGCCAGGCACCAAAGAAATTAGTAGTCGATGGTGGGGGTTGAGGCCTCACGTCTTCACCAGCAGCAATTCTCTCTTCGAACCTCTTACTGATCAACAACCACTCAGGAATCCGACGGGGTTCGTTCGCCAGCTTTATCTGTCTAGAAGTGATTGAACAAAAGTTGAGTTAATGAGGAGAGAAGGTCAGTATTTATAGGTGAAATTGGGCTTTCCTGACAGATCAGGCCCGGGGACTTTTGCTGGTGTGTTTGCCTAGGGACATTATGGTCCATATAGGTATAGATTATTCTGACACCAGCCACAGGGGAAGTTGAAGAGTTTTCGTAGTCAGGAAATGTCAGGGGAAGATGAAGAGTTTTCTATCATAAAATGCCAGGGGAAGATTAAGAGTTTTCTGTCAGAAAATGTCAAGGGAAGATGAAGAGTTTTCTGTCAGAAAATGTCAGGGGAATAGAGAACGTTTTCAAAAAAGATATGCTGACAGATGTGGTTGTTTAATGACGTCATGATAAAGATTAATCCTCGCACCCCTTTTAGCCTTGATTTGAAATCATTTGGGGCACTGATACAGCCAAAGTCGGGAGGGGGGGGGGCTGTATGGCTAAAATAGTGCCAGGATTGGGGGGCTACTCAGTTATCATGAGAAATTCGAAGAGAGATTTTTCGAGGAGCGATTTATGGCTTCGATGGTTCGAGGCAAATTGTGGAAATTCGAAGAAAGAAAATATTCGAGGAAAATGGTTTCTGCCTTTCAAAAGTGAGCAATCGGAGAATTATTTAGTACCAGTAAAAGAACTTTTATTAGGACTGGGGGGCTACTGATAAGGAAGAATAAAATACAAGGAGAAAAGTGTGAAGAAGAAACATGACAAGAGAAAATAACAAAGGAAATGTATGATAGGAGGAAAACGCATAGAGAAAACTGTGTGAGGACTGAATTGTACAAGCTATATAAAGAAATAGCCAGAATAGGAAGAAAGTAAAATGTAGGGACTAAAAGATGTAATTAACAGGAGTTAAAGTGTGTGGGGTCCGCAATTGTACTATAAAAGGACCACACACGCTTCACAAATCCTGAGATGAATAATATGAGACTTTCTCTCTCTACTTAACCTAATAACCCTTACTTTCTCTCTCTAAAATTGACACTAAGAGATTTCTATATCACCGAATTGTCACTAAGTAATCCTCGTATCGCATAATCACCCCAGGACTTTCTTAAAACTCTTCACCTACCACCCTCAGACTGATGGTCAGGCAGAGGTGGTTAACCGTTCCCTCGGTAACTTGTTACGCAGCCTGGTGGGAGATCACCCAAAGACGTGGGATCAGCGCCTACCGCAGGCAGAGTTTGCCCACAACCATGCCCTTAAGTGCTCGACGGGTCTTTGTCCTTTCCAGGTGGTGTATGGTGTTGTGCCCCGGGGTCCTGTGGACTTGCTTGCTCTGCCTAGTAAAATTCGTGTTCACATAACTGTTGAGGAGCTTGTATCGCAGATTCGCCAAACCCACCAGAAGACATACGATCAGCTTGTCTTGAGCACCGCCAAGTATAAGTCCAAGGAGGATTCTCATCGCCGTCCTGTACAGTTCAAAGTTAGTGACTATGTGTGGGCAGTTCTAACCAAGGCTCGGTACCCTGCCGGTGAGTACAATAAACTGGCCGCCCGAAAGTTTGTCCTTGTGGAGATTGTGGAGAGGATCAACCCAAATGCTTATGGGCTGCGCTTGCCTAGCCATGTCCGTACGTCTGATGTCTTTAATGTTAAGCATCTGATTCCTTATGCAGGTGACTCTTCTGACGAGGAGACTGAATCTGATTTGAGGGCGAATCTTCTCTACCCCGGAGAAGATGATGCAGACAGATTAGCGCTAGAATTTATGAAGATAGGCGATCACCCGAAGAATGCAGCGAACTGACAGTTTTGGAGCTCCCGATGTTCGATTTCGACCAACAGCTCCTTATTTTGAAGGGAACGATGCCACGAGTTGAAGTCACCAGCTACGCTTGTGACATATGGTATTTTTTGGGCATTCAGAGTCGTTTACTATTTTATTTCTAATTTTTATTACTTTAGGGAAATTTTGGTATTTTCGTATTAGGTTTTTCATTCGAACCCTTATTTAAACAGACTTTGTTTACGCTGTAAGGGAGTTGAATTTTGATAAAGAAAATTAGAGTTTATCCTATATTGGCTTCTCTGCGTTTACTCTGTATCAATATAGATAGGGGAGTCATCGATCTCCACTATTGCTAAGCATGTCGTCTCTATATTTTCAATAAACGGACTAAAGTTTCCACTCAGTCCGTTGTCGATCATCGATCATCAACCAAAGCAAACAACGAAATTCAACAAATCCAATTTTTTAGAAGAAAACTCAGAGCAATCTTCAACATTCAAAGCTGAATTTCTCTCCAGAATCATCATAATCTTGATTTAAATAGGCGACCAAGACGAAAGAAATAAGCTATAGCATCTCCAACCATCTTCTAGTTCTAACGAAAACTTCTCATTAGCAAGAAAACAGAATGAGAAATCAATGGCGACACCAGGAGATTATCAGAATCAATCCCTATTTCCTTTAGAAGCCATTATCCCTTTTTGTCAAGCAGAACGAATGATAAACTCAGCTCCAACTTCATCTATAAATTTCACAACTACAGGACTCCCTAGATTAGCAACTATCTGCTTGCTACCACCATCGAATCACAAGCTAGTCGCCAAGAAAATAAGTAAGGACTCTACTTCTATCAATTAAACTCCTCAACACTTAAAATTTCACGGAAAACTCTTTATTGAGAAAGAATTTTAAGAATTTAAATTTCGTCACCAAAAATGTTACTCGTTGCTTGATACGATATACCATAAGTCAAGAATTTCTAGAAGGGTAATTGCAAGCAATTTATTAGGGGATTTTAAATATGGAAAATTTATCTCGTTTTTGCATTTTAGTGACCATTTAGCGAGAAAATCTGCTTCCTGATTTTGAGATCTTGAGATATGACTTAATGCCATAGTAGAAGTTATTAGCTTTCTGCATATCTTCATGGTAGGATTAAGGAACCAAGGCACATTGCCTTTCGCAATGGTATTAACCAGAATCAAGAAATTTGCTTCAATGTCTAATCTGGTCCAGTTGTTTTTATTGCAGGTAACAAGGCCCTCCATCAGCGCTTTTTCTTCAGCTGATAAGTGAGATAGCTTCTCGTAGGTATTTCCAGAACAATGAATGATTTCTCCATTATTGTTCTTAATGACAATACCTCCACTTGATTCCCCGTTACTATAGGCTGAGCTGCATCCTAAGTAGTAACCTGCATTCAAGGCATTAGACCAGTGTTTTTTGTTTAAGATTTTAGAAATGTCAAGCCCAATTATAATTCTGTTAATTTTGCAAATGGCTATATTGACAAAGCCTTTAATGCCTTTATACTTGTAATTATTCTTGCTCTTCCATATCATAGCACAAACAAGAGCAGGAATAGTATGAGTGATATGAACTTTAGCAGTAGAAAACCATAACCATGTTCGGATTAAATGGGGTAAAACCATAAACTTATCTATTTTGATGTTAAAAATGTTAATGTAGTAACTCCAAATATGCTAGGTAAAGTCACAATTAACAAACAAGTGACTAATATTTTCAGATTCTAAGCAGAACTGACACTTAGAGGCCATGCTTGTATGCCTTCTTTGCATAATAGAATCAACAGACGGAAATTTTTACATAAGCCTCCAAAGGAAGAAAGAATACTTCATGGGGGTAAGGACATTCCAAATCTTCTTGTATAAGCCAGAAGAAAAGGAATGATGCCTAATACTATTCCAAGTTTGCTTGGTGTTAAAGGTGTTGTCCTTGGATAACATCCAACTTAACTGATCCTCTTTATCAGTGTTGGTATTGAATTTGATAATCTGATTGATTCTATCTGCAGGTCGGCAGCTGTTCAGGAGCTCCATGTTCCATCCAAAATCTCTCCAAAAGGTATCCACTTTAGCATTTAAGAACCAATTACTTTCAACATTATTACTGGAGTTGATAATGGGCTGTTGATTGTGCCAGTTATCTCTCCAGAAGTCAATCCCTCCTCTTCCTAATATCCATCTCAAGTTGCATTATGCCTCCTCTTTTATCCCTATAAGTATTTTCCAAACCAGATAAGAATTCTTATGTTTGTTAATAAGATTAGGATGAGTATGTTTGCAATATATATTATTCATTATACTAGCCTAGAGACTTTCATTTTTCCTTAAGTTAAACCAAAGTTTCTGAGAGAAGGTGAGCTGCATATCAGGTAATTTCCTGATATTAAGCTCACCTTCTGCAAAAAGACAACAAACACTAGACCATTAAAGTCCAGTGAATACTGTTTTCATTAAAGTTACTTCTCCAAATAAATCTATTAAAAAATTTCTCTAGTCTTTTAATGATGCAAACAGGAATAGTACTGTTTTGCATCCAAAAGATAGGTATAGACATAAGAACAGAAGATACTAGGGTAAGCCTGCCACCGAAATAAAGGAATTTAGCATTCAATTCATTGATCTTGTTGTAGACTTTATCAAGGATAGAATTATAATTCTTTGACTTGTTGTTGTTGCAGAGACTGACACGAAGGTAGTTAGTTGGCAGATTTTCAGTTGAGAAACCAATGTGAGCTTTAATAAGGTGAACTCTTGATCTATGCAGCTTTTTAGATGTTATAATCTTTATTAATGACCTGACCTGAAGTAGTTTGATATTTGTTCAGGAAATTACTAAGTAAATTAATAGAGGAATTCAAACTATTGGTGAAGACAAGGATGTCATCAGCAAAAGCTAGCTTGGGACCATGTATTCCGTCCTAGTAGAGTATCTCATCTTATAGTTAGAACCAAAAAGATTTAGGAGACCTCTTGATAAAACGTTTTCCCCAAAAATGAAGAGGCTTGGGGACAGGGGATCCCCCCTGCCTTAAGCCTCTTTTGGGGTCGAAGTATCCAAGAATTTCACCATTAACTAACACTGATATATTTACTTTAGTGATCATTTTGTTTATTAGGGAGATAAATTTATCCGAAATACCAAAAAATTCTAAACTTTAGTTATAAAAGAGAAGTACATTTTGTCAAATGCCTTTGACATATCCAGTTGAATAATAATGTTGCTAGTTTTAGGCTTTTTGTTAATGTCATGGACTAACTCTTTAGCCACTAAGGTATTGTCTTGTATAGATCTCCCATTAACAAAAGTAGCATGGCTCTTTGAGATTATCTTAGGTAAAATATCAGCTAGTCTATTGGTAAAAATCTTGGACAAAATCCTGTTAGTCATGGTGTACAGGCTAATAGGCCTGTAATTGTCCCAAAAGGAATGGTTAGATATCTTAGGAATTAGACATATTCTTGTGGAAAAGATGCCAGAATGAATGTTATGACCCTTAAAGAAAGAATTAATAGAGAGACATAGGTCAGTCTTAATAATACTCCAACATAATTTATAAAAAAAGATATTAAAATCATCGAGGCCCGCAGCACTAGAAGAGTTTAAGCTACTAATAGTCTGCAAAATCTCATCCTCAGTAGGTAGCCTCATGAGATTGTCATTATCCTCCTGGGTTATCAGCTTAGGAATGCGCTCAAAAATCTTGTCTTGAAGAATCTCAGCTTATTCTTCGCAACTGTTGTAAGGGCATTTAGTGAAATTTTCTTTAAATAAATTATCAACAGAAATGCCAATCTCCTCCTAGCTATAGACCTAATTATTGTTCTCCTTAATTCCCTTGATAACATTTTTCCTTTTCTTCTAAGAGACATAAGCCTGGTAAACCTTAGTATTTTGATCTCATTCCTTTAACCAAGTATTGTAACTCTTCTGCTTCCAGTAATCATGTTCATTCCTTAAAGCTTAAATTAATAAACTGTTAGTTTTCTTTAGATCAGATTGAACCTCAGTAGTGTTTTTAGTTATTTGTAACTCTTCAAGTCTCTTAACATACACTTCTAAAGCTTTAGTCTTATTGAAAATGTTACCAAACTTAGTAGCATTCCAAGCCTTGAGACAGTTATTTAACCTTTTCAACTTAAACCAAAAAAATTTAGCTAGGAAAACCTGCAACCTTAAGTTTCCAGTTGTTTCTAACAATATTAAGAAAATTAGAATCATTAGCCCACATGTTCATAAACATGAAACTTTTATTTTTCTTGCAAGGGCCATTACAACAGTTAGCAGAGATAAAAAGAGGAGCATGGTTAGAACAAGTTCTGACCATGTGAATAACCTCTGTGTTGTTGAAAGTTTCTGCCCAATTGTTGTTATGACATAAAGAGGTACATCTTATTTGCTCTTCGTTAGAATTGATCACGTTGAAGCTTAAGATGATTCCAGAGAATCATCCTATTAGATCTTTGACATTTAGCGTAGATAACTACAAGATTAAAGTTAACGTTAGAATTCTTATAAATAACATTACATTGTAAGAATTGATCATGATCATCAAGCACTTCAATGTTAATGTCATTTTCCCAAATAAGCCAGATCTTATTTGAATAATTAGAAGTAAAGTTTTGAAAACCTAATTTTTCAACAATCTCAGGAAACTTATCATTTCCAACCATAGGCTCTTGAATTGAAATTATTTGAATCTTTTCATTGTATATAACAGACTTCAGTCTCCTGACTGTTGTAGAATTATAGATACCACACACATTTTAGTTGAGTATCCTTATCATTATCTGACTGGGATTTGCATCTTCTGTTGGCCTCTGAAAATTTAGAGACTTGATAATAACTTTACTTGGCTGCTTTCTTTTCTTTTCGTTTTTCAGCTTGTTTCTGAGGATTTCTCTGAAAGCCATGCTCAGGAGGATCTAATATTTTTATCAGGATTTTATTTCTAGGATGGAGTAGTACGACAGCTTCTTATTTTAACTTGCTGAGGAGAGCTAGTTTCAGAGCTGTTGCTGTCATTTTCTTCTTGCTGGGCATAGCCTTGATCTAACAGATGTAAAGCTCCAATGGTTTTTAAGTCATCTGGGACAAAAACAGAATTCTTATGAGCTTCTTTAATAGGGATTTATGTTTTGTTAGAATTCTGACTCTCTTGTATAACAATTCCTTTAATCTTAGGTCTGTAAATTGAACGAGAAATCAATTTCTTTCCATATTTTTGAATTTCTGGGTTTGCAGTTATTTCTTCATTATGATTTAAGTTTCTGTTCATCTCTCCCTTCTTGCAATCACTATTCTTGTGTCCCATATGAAAGCAGACATTGCAGTAATCTGGAATAGTTTTATACTTGACCCTCAAGCAACGTCCATCATTACAACCGAAACCAATCCAGATGTTGTATTGGACCTTTTTTCATAACATCCATTTCAAAAAGAGCATAACAATCATTAGTAAATGCTCTGTTCTTTTGAGGAATGTTTACATGAAAAGGAACTCCAATAGACAAAATAGTATTAGTAAGAATCCGTTTATCGTAAAGAAACTCCGGTATGTTTTCAATCTTTATCCTATAAGAGCCAACAAGCTTTCTTTCTTGGTATTAAACTCAGGTGTCCATCGAAGCACCCTCGTCAAAACATTTTCAAAATTCCAAACATTTTTCGTCCATATCTTGCAAGCATCCTCTTTTAAATCGAATTTAAAAAAATATGGTGAGGATCTTTAACTTGAATGCTATACTGACCTTTAAACTTGAACGAATCAAGAAATTTTTTCCGCACATATTTCTTAGGAATTCCTCTAGAAAATTTTAAGCGTAACTTTTGACTGATGAACTAAAGATTCTTTGACTGATAAATCATACTGAAATGAAATATGATCATTTTCAGGTTTTATACTTTCAGGTTTGGGATCGAATTGTTGAGACGAGAGGCTTGGTTTGATTACTTCAGCGTACGTCTTTTTCAGTCGTTGCGCAACTCTGTTTTTTGAAGGAAGAACAAGGTATTATTCCTCTTTGAAACGATTGTTTTCGTAAACTTCCATTATTCTTATGCTTAAAAATAATATCTGAACAAATAGAAGACTGGTTTTGATTTATAATAAGCAAAAAGCTAGTCTTCATCATGGTTCAGTTCTTGAAGGTCTTGGAGAAGAAGACCCATTTTTGGAGAAGAAGACCCATTTTTGAAGGTCCTATTTATAATTAGTTTTTTTAAACCGGTAAAAAATCTGCATCATGTTTGTTATATACATTCCTTTTTACTATATAAACAGTCCATTTTAATTATATACTGTTTTAAATAAGTTATATTTTTATTTTTAAAAAATAAATAATTTAATTATTAAATATATTTTTTTTCAATTTTGGGTTTATCCTTGTACACCCTCTTTAACCAAAAACACAAAATCTAAAAAAAAATGGATATAATATTTTGCCTCTAAAGGGGTAGCCGAGTTGGTGGAGTAAGGCATGCTTGTGACCAAAGGTCATGAGTTCGATTCCCTCTACAACCGCTTTTTTAGCTGATTCTGTCACCTTGTGTGGTTTACCTTATGGCGTTGGTTTACAAGCTATTACGTCAGAGGGTTGATCATGTGCGCACTCGTTGAGTAGCGGCTGCTGGTTCCCTCCGAAAAAAAATCTAAAATTTTGTTATTTGTTTAAATATAAAATAAATAAATGTTTGAATTAATTTAGTTTGGTGTTTTTGTTTTATTCCGGTTTTCTTTCGGGTTCATATATTTAAATTCTGATTTTCTTGTATTTTTTGTTTTTAAAAATTTTAAAATTTTATATTTGTTGTAGTTGAATGATTTAAATTAGTTTTAATGGTTACTTAATCTTCTATATTGATCTTTTATCAATTTATTCATGTTTTTTTTACATAAAAACAATTATTCTTTATTTTTTACGTATGATGTTCTTTGTTACAAGAAAACGCTTCATGCATATAATATTGACACACAATGTTGATATCACGTTATGATTTTACCATCCTATATCTATGTCTCCGTTCGACATAAGGTTATATTTTTGACACCTCGTATCAATATAGGTAATCAATAGTTTCCAAAAATCACGTATAATATCCACCATCTACGTCGATACTGGTTGTTGGTCATGACCACTAAAATCGATCTCATACGTGGATTTTGGTTATAGTGTATTTTTATTTTTATTTATTATGCATTTAATTTGGTTTTTATTTATTATTTGTTATAGATTAAATGTCTGTACATAGATTTAAGATTTACCATCATCCATGCTTGTACACATCATAACGATGTTTCTCACCACTGAATAATGTATTAGAAATAGCGTGTTAGTCACACACACAATGGAAAATATTTGGTAGTCCGTTATGGTCTTCATTTTTAACCGATATTGATGAAATTAACTTGGAATAGAAAAATGATATCATAGATCGTTATGGTATGTGGAACTTTTAGGATTTTATATTTTGCCTATGGTGCTAGTTAATCGTGTGATGTTTGAGCTTACTCGCTGACTTGAATTTGTAATAGTACACAAGGTCGATGAGGTAACTATTAGTTTTTTTGGAGTTTCTAGAGAATTATTTGAGACATATATGCATGTGTTCGGAACATTTGAAGAAGTTGATATTGATCAACCTTTTCTCTATAATTTCTCTAAGTATGACTTTATATTGGTTATGCATCAAAGTTAATCGTTGTAAATATTCACGTTTTATGACATGTTGACTAAATTATTGTGTGGGTGCCCCTTGCTTGAGTAATTTTCTTCAGATAGATGTTTTTTGGTAACATTCAAGTATATTCATATACTTTAAGGATATTATCAATAATTATTGAAGACAATTGTGACTAATATGATTATCTTATCGAGATTCAGACATATGATCTATTATCACTACGTGTAGATGAAAATTATAGTGAATTTAGTATGATAGAGTTATATATATAGTTTTAAATACGAAAGTTACAGCAAAAAGTCTTCGTCGTGTAGTTAAAATCTTTATTGATTATGGCTACATCGAAGTACGTGTTTTTACCCTTTATTTATATTTAATATTTTTTGTTATAATTATATTTAGCTTGTTTTAAGTATTTAACAGCCTAAAGACTCAAAGAAGTGAATTATTCATTATTTAATTAATATGTAGACTTAACGACTGAAGTTAGTGACATGTGTGTATATGGTTACTTAACTCAGTACAAATGTCACATAATCAAAACAAGTCGTGGATAAATGTAAGTTCGTGACTATATTTTTCATAATTAGCATTTTTATTGTTTCTTAATCATTTTTTAAAGTATAAAATATTCGATCGAAAGGATAAATTCAATAAGGCATGTGAAGCATCATCTTGTTTAGATTCACATCTAACATGTCTCTATAATAATTGCTCAACCTATTACACGTTGAGGGATACAACATGTCGGGAGCTACTAGGAGTTTTTGGATCAAGGATGGGGTCTTGATCAGTAGAGTTGAAAGGTTTAGTATGATTTATTCTTTCAAATACAGTGTTTCATAGTTTGATAATCTTAAATGAGTCTACATAAGATATTGAAAAATTATTTGAAAAATTATACAAGAGTTCTTTACACGTAGACGTGAAGGTTAAAAAACACTATAAAAACATTTTTTGTAAAAACAAATACTTTTCGAGGCTGTACTGGTTTAATTATAATTTTTTGGCATGTAATAGTTAGATTCTCTTAAGTAAATTTTTAGTTTAATATTATTTGTATGTTCTATATTTAATATAATTTCTGTAATGTTTTATATGTGTTAAGTTTATTGTAATTGCAAGACATAAAGTCAAATTTTATCGTTAAAATGATAAAACAAATACTTGCATGCAATAGTTAATTTGACTCACATTGTCGACAATATATGATTGTTAACTATAGATTTTCATACGATGTCAAAGTCCCACAACGAATTTGCATATAACTGGTAGATCCATTTATCGACTATATGTTCTTTTTTAAACAAGTACTGTCGAGAGATGATGCCGATATTGATGGTTTATTGTGTACACCGTATGTCAATTTAGTTTGTTGATTATAATAACAAAATTTGTATTATTGTTTGGAATTAATTTTGACGTCTGGTGTCGATATTACGTACTTTAAATATGGAGTTAAATTAATTCCAAACAATAATACAAATATGGAGTTAAATTACCATGTGGCGTTAGATTAGTGGTCAAATTTTGAAACATTATCCCCTCAAAATCGTTTGACCTAATTATACCCTCATTTCTTTATATATACCCGTAAAATCTATATCCACCTGTAAACATAATAACAATGCAAATATTTTATGAGTATGATTTGCAATAGACTATGCAAGATGATAAACACTTTCTAAAAGATGGCATCGTTATAAAGAGAACAATAACAAATGAAACTACAGGGTTTTTATGAAGTTATATGAAAATCAAGTGAACTCAGAAGCTAATTACACATAAGAATATTTTTTTATGGAGATGCAACTTCTTGTGTTATTTGTATATTGTACTGCTATTTTTCGTTTTATATTCTTATATTAATGATATTTTATGTAATTTCTTTTAGTTTTCATTATGTTAGTAATCTATCGTGTTTGTTTGTGAATGTTTTTGTATTGTTATAGTTCAACATCTAAAATTTAAAAAATATCCTTAATATAAATAAGAGTAAGCGGTAACATAGTTTAAAATAACAATAGCAAACTTACTTAGTTATATAATAGATTTATGCAGGAAAAAACCTTGTCTTTATAAAATAATATCAACCAATATTAACGAGAAGTATTATTATAAATGTAATCAACAACTAAAATCATAAATGTACTTACGCTGATGAAATGATTCTTTTTCACGTGAGCGATGCAAACCTCTTTAATTTCTCCAAGATGGGTCAAAATATATTTTAGGTAAAAAATGTAACGAGCTCTTTAGCCTAAATGTACATAAGATACAATTAAACACGGTCGCAACGGAAAAAAATGGCATTAGCATCATGTTCTTGAAGTGGGGAATTAGATAAAAGCATTTGAGTTTCTTTATTTCTCCATCTACGTGTTTTCGACTATATTAAACAATTTTATAAAAAGGCAAGTCCGATAGGATTTCACTCATTAATCGTTTCATCACATATGATAATAAATCTTGATGGCTGAAAAAGAATAAGATATAGTCGTAAAAGCACAATGGTCATTTTTTTCGTATATGTTACCTCATAAATGATCTATATCATAAATGAGGGAAAATTTTCTTCAAACGACGTTTCTTTTATATTTCTTTTATTAATTTTTTTTACGTTTGTATCTTTCATTGTAAATGTTACGTATGTTGGATAAATTTTTGGATTTCTTATTCCTCAAACTGAGTAAAACTTCACGAGGTTGGGAACCAGTCATAGACAATTTCATAAAGAATGCTTCTTCATCTATTTTTAACCTTCTAACTCCATGATATTTTTTGTAACTATTATACAGGTTCATGACTATGTTTCTTGCATATAAATCTTAGAGGCAATAAACTACTTTTACCTTTAACGGGATAAACTCCAAGTGTAAACGGACAATTAATATTATTTAAATGATTCTTCTTTTTTAACATTAGGTCTTTTAGATTAATTCTTATACAGTCCAGATTTGTCACAAAAGAAACATTAATCTTTGATGTATTAAAACCCAAATGTATAATTATTTTCAAGTACTAATGAGTATACAGACTCAGATTATCAAACCTCGGGGAATTAGTTATCTTTACTCATATAAATAAAGATTTATATAACTTTGTATTATCTAATATATCTAAAGTTTGATTCAAAGATTGAATATGGGAGTTTTATAAATATACAAAAAAAAAAACTAAATAGTTATATAAATAACAAAATAGTCTACGGTCATTGAACATATAATATGTTTTAGCAAGAATTTTCATACTTAAATTAATTTAGTGTTTGTATTATTCCTCAAAATTTCATTTTCTTACAAATTTTAATTATCATCATTCGATCTCAAAGAACTAACTTTTTTGTATGACTTGTTATATTTGTAGTCTCATATCTTCAACAATTGGGTCATAAGCATAAGAAATCTAGGCCACATCTCAACAGGTTATGGCGGTAGTATACTACTCATTCAACCTAGAGATATTAATATAGTTTATAAATAACTTTTATCTCTTGTTCTCAACCTAGATATATTTATATTCAAATGAACCCGTAAGTAACTGAAAAACATTAAGATCAATATTAATTAAAAGAAAAATTATATAGTACTAATTTAAAAAGAACATAGAAATGATCCTAGAAAAAATGGTTAGTTAAAGCTAAACATGATCATAAACATAAAAATAAAATAAAATAATGATGAAGAATAATAAAATTACTTAAACTCTAGATCTTGAAATCAAGAAGACATTTCTTGCTATCTTGTTTGTCATGATATGCTATGATTAAGGATCGCTTCTCCATAAAATTTCCATATTTATAAGCCAAAATCTTATATTTTTGAATGCTTAAATTTTATCCTTAAGATTAGATAATAAGTATAAAATATATAAACCTTTGGGCTTAGACAATAAGCTTTCTACGCTTATTGTTTGTTTTACTTCTTGATTCATGACTAACTTAAGTTAGATTTTTCTTATTTTCTGTAACTTCGATTCTTGAATTGTTTGTTTCTTTGTTAATTTCCTTCAAATCCTTGATTTTTATACCTTTATTATTTTTGGCTCTTTATTTTCATTTTGTTTATTTTATTCTATAAATTTTATTAATTACCTTTTAAATCCAAAATTAAACATATTAATAGCATTTTATTCTTTTTTAAAATTTAGCTAGCTAATAAATTAGTGTAAAATATATATAAATCAAGGATATATATTCATTGATAAATCTCAAAGATCTCTCGGTCGTCCTATGTAAATTACAACGGTTATCCTTAAAATAATTATGATTGACATGGATAGTTCAACAAATGTTTTCTATCGAAGTAGTTATAAAAAGATGATTGGTGTAACTCTTCTTTAAAAAACGATCAAAATTTGCTAAGTATGGTTGTATGATTAAATGATTGTTATACGACCTCATAGAAAAAATAATTAATACTTTGTTCATGATTGTTGATGCACCAAGTTCCTATAATATAGTATAAGATCGGGCATGGCTACATAAAATGAAAGTTGATGCATCATCTTATCAATAGTGGATCAAAGATTAGTAGGAGGTCGAGTTTGATATATAAGAAATATTCAAATATAGTAAGGTATTGTTATTTTATGCATTTTAGTTCAAAACATATCTCCTTATAGAAGTGAAATAATCTAATAAGGGATCCACAATTGTTCAAAGAAAATGAATCTTAATAGAATTTAAAGAATATGAGATTGAAGACCCTCACAAAATGCAACGTTTAACTGATCATTTAGAAGATACAATGGAGACGGTTTTGGATTATGGGAAAATGGTGAAAGTAGATAGTCAGTTGTGTCAAGAACTGACAGAAAATCTTGATGAGTCTTTAAGATTGAATGTTGATTTTTTTTTCTTGGACTATTTCGGATGTTATTGAGTTGGTAAGTTATGAATTAGTGATGATAAAAGGCTTAAACCGATATGAAAGAAAAACAAATTATTCCAAAAAATCTAAAATAATTATGAAATAGGTTAAAGAATGATTTAAAGTGGAAAATACACGAGAGTATAAGTATCCAATATGGGTGGCTAATCCACTATTGGCGAAAAAGAAAAAACATGCAATATAGGATGTATGTTGATTTTAACGACCTGAATCGTGCTTTCACAAATGATTCTTTTATGTTAACTCATATCGATGAATTATTATATGATCCTTATTCAATATAAATCAGATTAAGTTGAGTCCAAATGATGAGAACATACATCATTTGTAATAAAAACATGGTTTATATTGTATAGGGTATTGTCATTTGGGTTGAAAAATGTTATAGCAACTTATCAATGAATCAGTAATCGAATTTTGGCTAAGAAACTAAAAACAAATATGTAGTTTACAGTGACAACATCATAGTGAAAACAAATGATGAGGTTCAACATTTTTTGCATAAACTAAAACTTTGCTAATCTTACGCATTTATCATTTTTTGCACTGAATCCAGTACAATCTACTATTTAAGTAAATATTTACTTGATATATAAAGTTGATACTTATAGTTTGAGAAGTTTTAGGTCGAAAGATGGGACCGTACTTCCAAGCTAAATCAATAATGTTTTGGATATTTTTCCCTTTGAGGAGCGTACTACACAAGTTGGATGTGTCTGGTAGAATAACTAGATGATATACAGACTTTTGATTGACCAATATTTATGGAGTAAGACGGGTACGACTAGTTAAAGAGTCACAACTAATGTTTCATCAAGTACTCACTGAGGCGAAAGATAATTTTTTTTAATCATTATGTACTTGGAAGAGTTTCGATACTAGAAATCTATAGTCAACAATATTACCTTTGAGTAAGTCCCAAAAGCGGCGAATCCAACCGATAATGCCTTAGCTTTTTTAGCATGTACATCTCTGACGCCAGGGACATATTCTAAGAGAAACCTTGTATTATCATCCTCATAAACTTTCTATCAACCATCTCATCTATAGGATTCATGCTAATTGAATGGGATGAAGTAGAAGAGGAAGATTGGTGTACTCATATTATGAAAATTTTGAAAGATAGGTTGCCTCCTGAGAGCAAGGCTGAAGTAAAAACAATTAAATAAAATTTATACAATTTGTATGGATATCCGACACACTATACAAGACAGACCTCACCCAAATATTTCTCTGATGTATTGAACACGATAAAGAAACATTTATAGTATAGGATATCCATAACAGAGAAAATAACCCCCATTATGGATATAATGAGCTTTACATAAGAATCATGCTATAAAGTTACTATTTACCTACTATGATGGAGGTTTCTAATAACAATTCAAGAATTATGACACATACTAATGCTTCTCCAACTCAATCTAAGTCTCACCCATGTTAGTTGAAACAATATCTAAAGCTATTCGTTTTAATAGATTGGTATTGAACATCGTATGGGGGCCTTTTAAGGGCTCATAAAGGAAGGAACTGTTACTTGTAGTAATGGATTATTTTTTCAAGAGGTAAAGATAAAACAATTGGTGGAAATCAACCAAATAAGTAACAAACTTCCTACACTTAAACAACTACTATAGATACGACATACCACAAAGTGATGACAACAGAAAATGTGATATAATTTCAAAACGAGCGGCTCACATGTTTTTGTGGCGCAATAAGTATTGAGAAAATTTTATACTCTCATTTCCATCTTCAGGGTAATAGTCATATGTAGGTAACCAAAATGACCAAACATGATGGCATAAAAAATATGTTGGAAAAAGTCATTTGGTCCTATAGTTATACCCTGCGTTTGGCAACATGAGAAATATTTTTCAATTTGGTGTATGCCATAAAAGTAATGGTATCAACCAAAACTACTATGTTTTCATATATATATTTTCCACATGTATGGATATGAGTAATTCAAAAGCAATAAGTGTCAAATTAGACACGATTAAAGAAAAATAGGTTAAATGATTTAACACTTTTTAACCATTTTGAATTTTGTGAGAGCATTGGCAAGCGACTAAGTTACTAAGTAATTCAGAAGTGATATAATTTTGTGAGAACATAGGTAAGCACCTAGGACTTTCTGGTCATTCCCAGCGTGAAACTTATATCATAGCATCCCAAATATACAAGGCATCAAGTTAAGCGTCTCGATACGTCTGATGTCTGAAATATTACTCGAAGAGGGAAACGTATTCAGAGGACAATGGAGTATCATTAAAAATATGGTCTCATTTTCCTCGTTGCCACTACCAACCCAAGAAATAATTTTCCATTAAAAATAACTTGTTTTGGAATCAATAAGATGTTTTCTCACATAGTAGATAATCATCGACTCTCTACCCTCTCCACAAATTAGCACGACACTCAGGACATAATCAAACCTTGTTACGTAAATGAAAGTATTTACTTTAGTAGTGAGTTTTAAAAAACTACTAGAGAAGTTGGATACTTTTTAATTGTGTATTGTATTCGTCAGTCCATTTGAATCCGAGCCTTTATTAAAACATAAATAAAATGAATATAATTATTTGGGAAGCGGTATATAGATCATTTCAGAGCTACCAACCTGCCAACCAATACTTGCACCTTCTTAATTGACCTCAGAGGGTTTGTTGATGCCAGTGATTTTAACTGCAAGGAGTCGGCCTCTGTTTCCTTCTCACTTATCGAATACTCCAGAAATTTGTGTGATCAAACCCGAAAGTGCATTTTCCCGGGTTTAATTTAAGATTTATGGAACATAAGTTTCTGAATAGTTGTTTTAGATCTCGGATGTGGTTGACATTTTTAAAAGTTTTAAGCATCATGTCATAAATGTACACGTTCATATTATAACCTATTTTATCAGCAAAATCCTTGTTAATAAATCTCTACTAGGTAGCCCAACATTTTTTAGCCAAACATGTATGACTTTATAATAGGAGAGGCCTATGTCAATAATAAAGGTAGTCATTTTTTATATGTTGGGTAATGACAATATGTTTCTAGAAGTCGAATATATTAGTTGGTATATTCTTCACATGTGAAATGGGTATTTGGGACACGTCTTATTCTAATATTTGAATTCTAAACACATTTATTCGAACCAACACCAGATTGGTTGTCCATTGTGGGTATGTGAACTCTCAGATATGGTTGATAGTAGACAATTGGTCGACATTGCCTACGATAGCCTCACATTTTCAATTGAAAAAAAAAAATCTTCTTTTATGAGTGTGAGGTCGAATGTTTGGATTCACCGATAGTTTGTGACATATGATGTTTAATGGTACCCATGTTACGTCTTCTGGTTTCCAAGCGAAAACATCCAAAGTTTTGAAAAAATTAAATATAAAAAGACATTATGGAAACCACAAGAAAGAGAATTACCAATTTTTAAGTTCGACACCCCTCTAATTTTTACTTATTTTTAATATCTAAGGAGCTTTATCAGAGGCACTGACCTATTATTGCGGTAGAGTACATCTCAACGACCATGATCGTTCTAGGATTACTATATAAGAGATAGTAATCTCCACCACCATGAGCAGGGTGCTTAATTTTTTCTTGTATTCACATTCCTAAGTAAACATCAACCTCTATCTTACCTAGGAGCTTTGCACATTTTCCAGTAACACCTATCACAGTTATATCATAATATTGGTAGACTATTTTTTCATTAAATCCAGTATGCTTTTAATATGTTTTTGGAACTATCATTATTTATTAAAATCCTTTTCACTTTTACTTCAAAAACATAGATGGTGATTAGCACTGATGAGGTTCGAATTATTTGAAGGGTAAATTGGTAAAATAGTTTATCAACCCAAAGTTTATTTGATATTATGATGTAATAAGGTGTAATAATTATAGGTATATAACCTTGTAATGATCTTGGTGGGTGTTTGGGCTAGGGTTACCAAAATGTGCCCACATACCATGTAAAACCATTGGGACTAAATTGCTATAAATAGCCTCAAATGGCATTGAATGAAATATGGAGAAAGTTTATACTCTTACTTATTTTTCAAATCATTTCTCTCTAAAATATTTCCAAATAGCTCAATTATTTGTCTATAGCGCATCCACAAATTTAATTATTTCTTTCTTTATTACTTAAACACCCTCCAAAAAGCTTTCACACTATTTGTAGCGAGCACAGTGGGAGCCTATAGAGATACCTGGATAACAATATCCAAAACCTTAGGTGTCTAAACTTAACTTCAAAATATATTGAAGGATGGACTTTTAAATTAAGGTGTATCTTACCGAGGTGACGACAAAAAAACGATTGCTCATGCAAGAAGAACGTGACCAATTTTTAGGGGAGATCGAGGCATTAAGATCCTAAACATAAGAAGTAATAATCCCCAGGGGTACGATCGAAAGTCCAAAAGCTAGAATGAAAATAAGGCTTCGATAAAGAAGCTATAATCTCAGATGCTCGACACAATCCAAAAAGTATCAAGTAGGTCGATCTTGCAAAATCTGCCATTGATCGAAAATGGAGCATATGACCATGAATTGTTATAGTCCTTCAGATTTTAGCGAATACTCTGTGTCTGATACCTAGTAGTCTTCGTCCTCTTTAAATAAGGATCACCTTCATAAAAAGAGAAGAAATCATGGTAATAAAAACTATTCAAAGAAACATTATAATCGACATAAAAGGTTGAGCAAACAAAATACTTCCTACTATAAACGAGGACATAAAAAAAGGAAAATAAAAAAAACAGAGAGAAATAAGTGAGCTTCGGGAAACCACAATATTGATTATCGAGTAAATGATCAGTTTTTTCTACAATCTGGACATGGCATTCATGCGAAAATTAATGAGGGTCACTAATATAATCAAGGATATAATTGGAGATAGTCTCCTTTATCTGCATAATTTATCTGTGAATATTTTCCAATGCGGTTTGGCATCTCTATAATGGAGAAGTTTAATGGGAGTAAAGGTATGGATAACCAAATCAAGGATTTCAAGAACTTTATGATAAATTATGCCAAAGATGATAAGTTGTTGTGCCAGTATAATCGGCTTCTACAAGGATCTATCGAGAATTTTCATATGTTACGGATTGCTTTCTAAAGGCAGGTTGTGAGAAACAAGAAAATACGAGGAAATGGAGACATAATAATTTATTGTCGTCAATTCATTGGGGATAATTAAAAGATTACACTAAACGTTTCATATAAACTAAGAATAGTTTGGAATATTGCTTTGGACAAGTGGTTATAACTTCTTTTAATCACGGGCTTCTTCCTAGAGAATTAACTAATAATGTGACTAGGAAAAAAAATATGTCGGGGGTTTATTGTCACGAGTTAAAAAAAAGATTAAGGTGGACGAGACGAAGAGATGAAAATTACCCATCTACAAAGGAAGGTTCTACAAACTACCGTCACATGCTCTCAACACCAACATGCTCAAATAGCCACAAATTCTCACATGAAAGACACTAATCATAATTTATCTAGACCTAGGGTAAACCAACACCCACGAGGTCAATAGTATAGATCTAGGACAAATCAATGGGTTCGAGATTACCACTTTGCAGAAATGACAGAGAGTGTTACCACTATCTATGACAAAGCAATAAAAAAATTTCAGTTAAGAAAGCCAATCTAATCCAAAGAGTGAGGAGAATAAAAATAATCGTTTTTGCAAGTATTATAATATTCTGGCCATGATACGAAGGACTATGTTGCTCTAAAACAAGAAATTTAGAATCTAATTAAAATGGAAAGTTGACTAATTTTGTCAAAGAATAATTAGGGGTCACTTGCAAGCTCTAGCTGTTGGTCAAGATATAATTTGAAAAGAGGCGATGGAAGCTGCCCCCAAGCATTAAAATAATATGGTCGTAGCTGAACCTTATAATAAGTTTAATATAGATTTAATAATATATTTATCCCGATCTCTAAAGCAGTATCTTGATGATAGATGAGTTTGCACGTTATAGAGGTAGTTTATCAAATACTTTATTCATGTGTACCTACAACCAAATGAAAAACCCTTATGTTATACTCCGGTTAAATAGAACGATAGTGGGATTCACATGGATTAGTACAAATGTAATCGAGGAATTCGAAGGTGATGCTTTACTCAAAAATGGAACCTAAAAAAGACAGTGATAGTACTATGTATAGTCGTGGATGGCTCTAGCTCATACAATGTTATATTTGATAGATCTTTGTTATAAAAAATGCACGTTATTATGTCAAAGGTCCACCAATGTTTGAAATATTCAATTGAGGCTCAGGTTGGGGTTGTTTACAGTAGCCAGTGAGTGGTTAGAGAGTGTTATGTTACTGCTCTGGCACGTAAGATACTCTAGAATGCAGAAACAAAAAGAGAAGAATAATCATCCGAATCTGATTTGGAATCATACGTTGTAGATGATCTGAGAGAGACTCCCACTTTGGTAATACCCGGTGAAGATATTGAGGTATATACTTTTTCGAATAGAAAAATGTGAGAATTAGAGCTCAATTGCAATAAGTTGTACGAAAATAGTTACCATATTTTTTATATGAGAATTTGGATGTGATTTATTACTGTACCAAGGATGTAATAGGTGTCCCTACAAGTATTATGTGTTAAAAGCTAGCAATACAACCCATCGTATGCCCTGTTATACAAAACCAAAGAGCTTCTTTTACTGAAAAATCTGAAGCCATTGTCGCATAGGTGGATCGGTTAACAAAAGTATGGCATATTTTGGAATCTCAATACCCTTTATGGACAACAAACACACTATTCTTTAAAAATAAAAATAAGAAGTAGCATATTTGTGTGATGACTTCACAAATCTAAACTGGGTTTGTCCGAAGGATCTGTTCCTCATCCCTATAATTGACCAAGTGATAAACTCGCCTTCTGGTAATAATCTATTATCATTCATGGATGATTTTGCAAGATATAACCATATATAGATGGGTTTGATGGACCAATATATATACATATTTATAATAGGTAGGGTTCTTCACTATTACAAAGTAATGCCCTTCGGATTAAAGAATATTGGGGATACTTTTCAGCGTTTGGTGAATAAGGCCTTCGCTAGCCAAATCAGAAGAAATATTTAGGTTTATATTGAAAATATATTGGTGAATAGTATGAGACATAAGGATCATTTCTATGATCTGTATGAAACTTTTGCTACTCTAAAATTCATCAACTTACAAGTGAACCCATAAAACTATACATTTGGTGTATGGTCTGGGAAATTCTTAGGTTATATCGTGAGTGAAAAAGGTATACAAGCCAACCTGATACAATTGAAAGCTTTAATTATTATGGATCATCCGAGGTCCATAAGATAAGTATAAATTTTAACCAGAAGGCTAGCAGCGTTAAACAAATATATCTCACGGTATTCAGATAAATATGCACCATTTTTCTAAATATTCATAAATGCAATCAGCTTCAATTGGACTTTAGTGTGTGAAAATCCTTCACAAAAATAAAGAAACATCTCTCTTTTCAAGAAACATTAACCAAGGTAATTGTGGGAGAAATATTATATAACTACTTAGCAGTTTCAGATTATATAGTAAGTGCGGTCTTAGTTAGAGAGGTTGAAGGTTATCCACACCTTGTTTATCATATAATTAAAAGCTTACTAGATGCTGAAAAACATACTTAAAGCTAGAAAAGTTAGATTTAGCTTTAGTAGTTGCAGCTCGGAAAATGATGCCATATTTTCAAGCTCATTTGATTACTTTTTGAGCTTTATTTCCGCTCAAAAGTGTATTATGAAAGCCATATTTGTCGGGTCGGACGACTAAGTGATCAGTGGAGCTAGGAGATTATGATATTGAATTTGCTCCCCGAAGAAAAATTAAGGCACAAGCTTTAACAGATTTTCTGGTTGAATTCCATTATGAGAGACTATAACATAAGCTAGATATTGACAAACCTCTTAGTCAATGGATAGTTTAAAAAGATGAGGGGTCAAGTATTTTGGGTTATCGAGCGAGGGTTTACCTGATATTTTCTTTCATAGATTCAATGTCAGTTTTAAAGCATCAATAATGAAGCAGAATACGAAGCAACATTGGTAGGGCTAAGACTTGCACAAATTTATTGTGCTAAAAATGTTCGTCTAATAAGTAATTCACAACTTATTAATAATGTCTTGGGCCGGTACCAAGCAATAAAACATCATTTGATAATGTACTTAAAGGAATTGAGAGAGACAATATTTTTCTTCAACAAATTAAGTACGAACACTTTCCTCGGGCCAAAACTTCGATGGTTGATTCCTTAGCTACTATTGCATATACTAAAGGATATATATATATATATTATGATACAAGAGCATCCCTTGATAATAAAATATTCTAAGAATAAACCAAGCACCAAAGATGAATTCAAAATCAAACCTACCACATATAAAGATTGGAGGTTTGAGATTAAAGAATTTATTAGTAAATAGACTCTCCTAATTGATATAGTATTGGCAAAAAGGCTAAGGTTTAAGGAACATGGTTTCGCAGTTATTTGGGATATCCCATATAAGAAGTCTCTAAGTTGACCACTATTATGATACCTCAGAACTAATTAATTGTCGATGATGTTATCTGAATTACACAATCAAGAGGGGTCTCTTCATTGTTGTTATAAAACTTTAACAAAAAGTGTTTTCTTGGCTGGCACTGTTGGCCCTCTATTATGGCATATGCTAAAGAATTAGTCTCATGGTGTGATCTCTCTCAATGATTTGCGTACGCAGTGTACATGCTAGTTGTACCAGTGGAGTCAATATTTGATGCATTACCTTTTGATAAATTAGGGTTGATCAGGCTGGAACTTTACCCATGGTATTCGGAGGCCATCAAACCATTATCCTGGCCCTTGATTATTTTATAAATGGGTGGAATTAAAACCTCCACCTGGAAATACATCCAAAGAATTTATTAAGTTTATCCTTTCTAATATATGTTATAGACTTGGATCCCAAGAACCATTACAACTAAATAATAGCCCTCAATTTTAAAACAGCGAAATAAAAGCATTTTGTACTTCTCAGGGAATTTAACATTGCTTCTCGTCACGTTTTCACCCTCAAGACAATGGGGAAGTAAAAGTAATCAATAGAACCATCCTTGATGGCTTGAAAAATAATTAGAAGGGGAAGTTGACATGGACTTACCGTACTACACCCCAAACAATAACGTATGAATACCATTTTGCATTAGTTTATAGGACGAATGCAGTAACATAAGATGAGTCTACCTTCCTATCTTTCCGTGTTGTAAATTACACTGAAGAGGATAACTATATTGGTAGGAGAGCTGAGCAAGATTTAATTGAAGAAAAGAGAACGTTGGAGCATATAAGATCTCTTCAATATCAGACCCTGATGAGAAGTTGGTATGCGTACCAATTTAGAAGGAGATAATGCAAAGTGGGGGATAGATTTTTGAAAAATGTATTTTTGACACATTAAAAATAAAAGGCTATGAAAGTTATAGCCATATTGAGAAGGGCCTTATTCGGTTACGGAAATAATTAAGCCTAGAACTTATCGATTGGCATATCAATATAAAGACCCTCTTTGGTATCCATGAATTATTGAGAACTTAAAACGTTTACTAGAATAATTTTAATGAAAAACCCTTGTTTGTTCTCTTAATTTTCTATTCTAAATATCTAATGACACACTATTTCCTACCCTGGTGGCTTGAGGAGGTTCTAATGAGGTGTCCAAACCACTTGAATTTTATGGCTCATTTTACCTTTTATGATTCTTGTGTTATTTTATTTTTGTGATTTACATATGTTTGGTATCAAAATTATAAGTTTCCAACACTAGTTGGTCAAGTGCAAAAGGTTACAATAGTAGTTGTCAAAATTAAAAGATTCCAATAATAGTTAGTGTAAAGATTCCAACACTAGTTTGTTATAATTAAAAGGTTATAATACTAGTTGGTCACAATTAAAAGGTTCCAACAAAGTTTTATCAAATGTAAAGCTTCCAACACTAGTTGGACATAATTAAAAGGTTCCAACATTGGTTGGTAAAGTTAATTGAATTCGTAAGAATTATGGTCTTGATTAAAGTAATTGGTTTGATGTATAGTTAGGGCTGATAACTTTAAACTAAGAAAATTCAAAGTGCACTATTCAATAAATAATTTATTTATTTAAAGATAAAGAATAAAAAGTAAGCAATCCATTCATATATCATATGCAAAATACCGTGGCTATACCAATGACTTATATAGTAAAAATCTGAATATTACTATTATTAAGTGTTAGAGATATCTTTATGAATATATTAAATTAAGTAGGTGTTTATTGAAAATAAAGTGAAAGTATCAAAAGAGAATTAAAGTATTGAAGTTCTAAAGAGAGAAACAACAAAGCAAAACCTATTTCGAAAAGTAAAAGTCAAACACCTTTATTTATTATCTCCATTCCTATTTATAGAAGTATGGGAAGACTCTAACTGATTTAGTTACACAAAGTAGTAAATTGAGTTGTGGTCCTTTATATTTACAAATAATATCAAACTTTTCTCTTAACTTTATAGTTTACTTAAAACAACCTTAATGTTATTGTTTTAAGCCCCTGATAATTTGTGTCCTTATCAGTAGCCCCCCTAGTTCTTATGAAGAATGATGAATAAGAACTATAAATATTTGAAGCCACGTCAGATTAAAACTACAAATCGCCATACTTTAGGTTTCCTCGAATGCAAACCACCTATCATTGCATCAAAACTGCTTATTTCTACACTTCTCATCTTCGAACAAAACCATATTTAAGTTTTCCTTAAATCAAAAATTCTTAATATTATACTTAATGTCTCCTCGAATCTTTATGCAATCCTCTCAATTTGCTTCAAATGTACACGTGGCTTTTCAATAATTTCTCTACTAACAGCTAGAAACGTATGAAATACTCTAGTGTGCATGCAGAATGTCGTTAGGTCTGACAATATACATGTCACCCTACTTGGTAGCAGGAAACCGTTTGGAGGTTCTCCTTTCATCCAATAGTTGTCATCAACTGTTCATATTTTCTGCCCACTTTCTCCTTCATTATTCTTTTATGAATATTCACCCCTTAGTTATTTTTGCTTCACATACAACTCGTAGTGAGAGAAAGAGAGAATCATCAGAAAACCTAATTTCCCCGCCACATTCTCCAGAAAACTCAACTTTCCTAATTTACCTTTATCCTTCTATATATTAATTTAAGGATTCTTCTTCATTCTAGTTTATGAAAAAATATCCATCTATTAAAAACCCCATTTTTGGTATCAACGACTATTTGTGTATTAGTGAAAGGGCTGCTGAATACTATGTTGCAAGTGTAATAGATAATTCACCCAAGTTTTCAACTTGTATCGCAATATACAAAAATTTCATCCCTGGAAAAAATTCTTCTAGGTACCAAAATCCATCCAGCCCAGTTCTTGACAGTTGGTCACTAAAATCTCCTCAACAATCACCACTTTGAAAATTTTACAAGAACAGTCTGGAAATGTATCAAATCTTCCTAAAAAAATCGCAAAGAAACAAAAAGTAAATCTTCTCAGAGAACATCATAACCAACTCCAGTAGTTAACACTAAACCTCCTCGAATTTCTCGTAAGGAAACACCTTGAACTCAATCAGAGACTCACTCTTACCAGAATCAACCTCCTAGAAGAAGCCCATTTACACCCATATGAGACTTCAAAGACAAAAATACTCCATAGAATCATACACTTTCTCCTCCCTCAAAAAATATAGTTGTGACCAACAAAGATTTACAACAAACTTCTTCGAAGACCCATCAACAAAACACAATAGTAGTCTCTAATTTATAGTATACTACTAATGACAAAGCCCCATCTCAACTGCGAGATGAAGCGTCTGAAGAAGAAGCTGAATCAGAGTCGATGACATGAACAGATTCGAATATTGAAATTACAGAGAAGGGAATTGCTTCAAAATCCGAAAAAAATTCTTCTAAAAACCCGGCTCCTAAGAAAAAGGTAAGAAAAAATAAAAAGACAAGAAAAAAGAAAAAGCCAATTGAATTACCCGAGAACATTAGTGCAACTCTGAGCGTAAACCTGAAGTCGGTCCTCCCTGAATATGTTATTACGTTGAAGAATGTGCCATATAAATATTACAATCAAGCCTATGCAAAGCGATTAAAAATACAATGGTGTTAGCCTGACAATGTCGTGTTTCGCTTACCACAAGTAGGGGAGACTTCACTCTCTTGTGGAGTAAATGAACTTTTTTTCTACCCTAAGATCATCAACTAGGGACTACGATTCTCATTAGACCCAATGATAGTGGTGTACTTCAAACTTCTTGATCTGTGCCTAACACAAGCAAGCCCAAATTTATGGTTCACCCTCTTATATGTCATTATGGCTTCTAGACTAGGAAAAATTCCTCTTTATATCAAAGACTTCATTACAATGACCAGTCTTTCAAACAATTCAGTGTTTCATTTATACTATCTCATCCTTAGAGATAACTTCAAGGTAATTTATGATCTCATATAAGCTGACAAGTTTTAGGAAAAAAATTGTCTTATTTATGGAGCCTGAGAAAATGGCAAGGAGATTTCCAAAGAATATTCGTCAAATCGCAAACTTGTTTGGAAAAGTACCAATAAGTTAATCAATATCTTTAACTTTCTGTATCTTATATTTCAACTCATTTTTTATATGTATTGTTATTGCATGTAGAAATTTTAAGGCAGTACAAAGCTCATAAAAACCGCCAAAGAAATGTTTGCCAAACTGCCTATCTTTGCGGAAAAATGCATGGGGTAATGGGTTATAAAATGCCTTCTTACCTGTAAATTTCATCAACAACCACTTACAGACGATCTCCTCGGATGTTGTTGTTTTAGATGAATAATTAAATGAGCCCCCAAAAAAACCAGACGATGTTGTAAAAATACTATTGGAACTTGACGCAAAAATCATAATTTTGGTTCGAAATAGGTCATAAATCTACTTACCTCCAAAGAAGAATGGAAAAAAGAACAAAGCAGATGCAAACTCTTCAACGAATCCAAAGCCACGTAAAAGACAGAGACAAACCAATATGAAAGCAAGGGCTACTAATCTTGCAACCATTGATGCAGGACTAGAGTCTGAACCTTCTCATAAAATATAAAAGACTGTCACTTCAAAAAAGAAGAAAAGTTCCTCGAAAACTCCTCGAACAAAAAATACAGAGAAAATATTCGAAGTGCCTCTCTCAAATTCAAATCCAAATGCCAAAGAGAAAAAATAAATTATGGTGACAGATCACCAAGGAAATGATAACTTCATCAACAAAGATATTATTGGTGAAGATGAAATTTAAGATCTTTATAGAGACATAAATCATGAATTTCAACGAATCCAAGAACAACTTGGTCATCAAGTTACCGCACCTCTTTTTCCTGAAATTGTAAGTTCGAATCTTCTACCATGTTCCTCATTATCTGCTTTTGTGATTTATGAATATTATCCTACTATCCGTATGGAGGATCCTTCTGAAGAAATATCAAATGTAATTCAACCATTATCTACCCTCGAAGAAGCACCAAAACATTTATGCACAAAGGATAAGTCTGCTCGAAGCAAACTTGAGGTTATGGTTTAAGATATGATCCGGTGGAAAAAGGATGATGCGGGAGAAAAAATGATACAAGAGATTTTCGGTCGACATATTCTTGAAGAAGTCCAGGTTTTCCATGCTGATAGATCAAAGTTCATAAAAGGAATCGTCAAACTCAAAAGTCATTTGTGAGCTATTCATGAACAAGAAAGAAAAAAGCTAAAGACTTCACATCAAACTGAGCTAACTGAGCTCAAAACAAAGTATGAAAATGATATATCCAAAACAAAACCAAGTATTCTTCCCGAAAAGATTCACTTAACCAAAGTGAATTAGACAAGAAAAAAGTAGTTGATAGGGGAAGAAAAACATCTTACTGTAATAGCTGCCAAGACCCAAAACGGGCTAGAACGTCTTGCTCTTATAAAAATGCTCAGGAGCAAAAAAAAAATCATTTTTCTCCGCGAATTCCATGCAGTATTTCCAAAGGTAAAATTTTTAGGCTTTTGGAAATGAATCCCCATAAAAAATTGTCCAAGTGAAGAATTCAAACCTATACCCAGTGAATCCTCTGAAGAAACTAAGTTAGAAGAAGATGAAGACGCCTCTGATTAGGAAAAGAGATACTCAGAAGGAAGCTCAGACCACTCTCCCAATGAAGATTAAAAAGATGGATTTTTTGTTTTATATGTTGTTAAATCAATAGTTGTTGTTGGTGTTATATCTTTTGTAAGTGCTTAAATGCTTGGCATTTGAACTTATACTTTTGTAAAACTAAAAAATACGTTTTAATTTGTCTCAAGAACAATGGTTTCTTTTATCTTTCAAATATGATTATATCTTCGAACAGTACTCTAAATGAACATGTATCATTTTGAATAAAACAGTGCGTTTAAAGAATGTTAGCACCTCAAATATGATTATCTCTTTGAATAGTATTCTAAATGAACGTGTAGCACTTCGAATAGAACAGTGCGTTTAAAGAATGTTAGCACCTCAAATATGATTTTCTCTTCGAACAATGCTCTAAATAAGCGTGTATCACTTCAAATAAAATGGTGGCTTGAAAGAATGTTAGCACCTCAAATATGATTATCGCTTCGAACAACGCTCTAAATGAATGTGTAGCACTTCAAATAAAATAGTTGCTTAAATTACATTTTGTTATCTACTTCAAAGATGATCAGTTTTTGCATAGTTCCCAAAATAATTTAAGTTCTTTTGTCTAAAATAACCACTAGCCAGGAAAAAGAATTTTTCTTAATATATACGAATGTAAGTGTGGCACCTCATTAAAACCTTCATGAGCCAACATGACAGGAAATAGTATGTCACTTATACAAAGAAACAATAAAATCATATAAAATGTTTGACAAAATAAAAAATCACTCCCGCTATAGTTTCAAGTGTTCTATATTCTAGAGATGTTGTAGAAGTATGCTATGTTCATCGTGGATGCGATATGTTCCCATCTTGACTCACTCTACTACCACACAGGGACCTTCCCATTTCTGAGCCATCTTTCCAATTCGCTTGTACTTTATGAGAGGAAATACCTTCTGAAGACTTTATCACCCATCTTACAATCCCTTCATGTTACCTTTAAATTATAATGGCTCATCATCAAAGTTAGATAATGAGTCGAATTCAAATGCACTATAACTATCTTCTTTTCGATCAAGTCAAGGTATTTCCTTCTAGCCTCTTCATTTGACTCCTCAGAATAATGGAGTATTCTATAAGAAGGTAAAGTAGATTCTGCATTGCTTACAACATCCATACCGCATACCACGGAAAAATAGGTTTCTTAAGTAGCTTCTCTATGCGTCATATTATAAGCCCATAACACCTCTTGCAAATAATTATTCCATTTCCCTGCAACACTTGTTAAAGTTTTCTTTAAGCTTTCCAAAATGGACCTATTAGTCACTTCCACTTGGCCGTTTGCTTAAGGATTAAAATGTGTTGAAAAACATTATGTAATACCCCTCGAATTGCAAAAATAAGCTATTTCTCTATTGTTTAATTGACCCAAACACCGTAATAGTGGTCTACTTAAAGACTTTTTATAAAACAATGTGTTTAAAGAATGTTAGCACCTCAAATATGATGATCTACATATCATATTCCCGACCCTATGGGAGAATTTTTCAATTTAAATTGATCGACAGAACCTTAAACGGTTCTTCATTGTTCAAAACTGATCTACATATCATATTTCCCGACCCTATGGGAGAATTATTCAAATCAAATTGATCGGCAAAACCTTAAGTGGTTTTTCAGTGTTCCAAACTGATCTACATCTAATATTCCCAACCTTTTGAGAAATTTTCAATTGATATTGGGAAACATAACAGCAAGATAGTGGATATTAATTTTCGACAGCAACGGTTACAAAAACATTTCAAAAAAAGGTTCTACCGACCCAGCAATTACAAAATTTTAAAATTAAAACATAGGAGGTCAAGCATCCTCTCCCTCAGACTCGGTTTTGGTATCGTCCGTCCCATCATCCTCATAAACTACGCCCTCGTGGCGGTCGGCCTCAGGAAAATCCAACCACATTAACCCAAGGGGCAGGTCGGGGAAGCGGTGATGAAAGGTCAGCAAATAAGCAGCCTTGGCCTCGGTCGTTTCCTTCTCCCTCCATCTCTGGCTCTAGTCGGCAAAAAGGGCATTATCAGCCTTCAGGTCGGATATTTCCTAACCCAGTTTCCCGACGCTATCATCCCGGTCTTTTCTGACGAGTGCCAAGGTTTTTTCGGCCGTTTCCAGCTTCTCTTCAAAAAGCCTCTGAGCCTCATTCCCCTTCCTCACTTCCTCTTCAAGCGCGGCAACATTCCCCTCCACGTACCATAGCTTATGGCTTAGCTCCGCTGCCCGTCGCTCCTTGATCGCCAAGGGCACAATCATATTGTACAGAGACAAAGACAACCCGTCTGTTATCCGCAAAGGGAATGTGTGCGGACTTCCCGGCACGGACAGTACCGGCAGCTTGGTACCGCTCGATGAAGCCACGGCGTCTTTCGAAGTTTTTACGGGGCTCGCGTCATCAGGTAACACCGATATGGGATCGGTCACAGTCGCACCCTTAACTCCCCCCCCCCTCCAAATTGCTCAAAAAGCTCCGGGACGGTTGCGTTATTAGCAGACACAGATGCAGCGGCAGCTTGACTTTCTTTCTTCGCATGCTTTGACTTCTTGTTCTGAGCACCATCTGCTTCAGCCTTTCCTTTTCACTTCTTGACCAGCTCTTCGGACTGATGGGTTTCGCCATCCACCGCGGCGGGTTCCCCTTGTTGTCCCTCAGAAGCCCCCCCTTCAGCCTCGGCATCGGCCTGCTCGGCCTCTTCATCCGACTTAGGACGCTTGTTGGAAGCTTTGTTGCGCTTCGGAAGAAATAAGTGCGCGTCGGGCGTGTTTTTCTTCGCAACCAAGTCCACCAAGCTTGGTGGTTAGCGTAGCTGCTCAATTGTAAGTGGCTCTGACGAACAACGCTAGAGGTTGCTCATGATCATGTTCGTATCTTTGAAGGCACGATGGAATGCCCGACCCCAGTTCTTCCTGGCATAGTCCTTTAAAATTTGGGAGGTTACTTTGCCAGGTTTGAAGTGGTCTTTCTTCAGCCCCTGGATAAATTCGTTCGACCCTGCACAAAGGATCGGTCCATTAAATATAAAAAAAACAAACAAACAAAAACATTTTGGTGTACCATTAGGAACCCAAGTCTGCAGCAATCGCCTCGAATTCTCCTTGCTATATGGGCGGCCGTTTTCCCAGCAGCCATTGAGAAAGACGAACCGATGCTTCCAAACTTTATCGCCCTCGAGAAAGTCATTCACAATCTTCCAAGTATTGGCCAAGGAAGAATAGAAGAATGGACACTTTGGGGGTTTCGAGAGCCCTGACATGGCTATGAACTCGGCCATTGGCATAACCCGACCCGATAAGCGTGAAGCCATTACGCACGACATCAGCGTATACCACGCGTTGGGTGTTAGCTATGAGGGGCAGACGTTGAGGGTCTGGTAATATAGAGCAATCTCATGGTCTAGAGAAAACCTGAGACCCCAGTTGAAGAGTTCGGTGAAGATTACGATCTTCCGTGACCGAACATGCACCGGCGTCTCCCCAGGAACGAGAAATCAAACGTTAATGCACTCCGGGATACCCCACCGGATCAGAAGTTCTTCCTGCTCTGCAGCGTAAAAATAAAGATACTTTCCCTCGAAAAGGGAAATGACATCGTCCTGGGGCAACCAACGATGGTAGTTAGTGATGATGACTGCCTCAATCTCCGCGGGAAGAGGCTCTTCGGGAGGAGAAGTATTGTTGCCGACAACGGCAATACCTTCGTCAGCAGCCAAAGCATCCGTTTCTAGCTCTTCGGTATTTTCTACCGGGACTACATCTGACCTAGGGGGGCTGGCTGCAGGAGGGTCGGACAATTGAGCAGGAGGATCTGCAAAACCGGAACTACTTCCGGTTCGGGCGAGTTGCGCTTGTCGGTTAAAGCCTAGGAAAGTACGCGCAGTATTGGTGCCAGTCCGGTACCCCTGAATTTCGTGAGTAAGTTGGACATCTCAGGAGAATTTTCCCTCGCAAGCAAAGTTGAGGTTTGTGAATCACCCATGGAAAGGAATTTAACTTTGCCTCGACATCGGGGAGGAAAAGGGGTCGGAGCGGTATAGGAATTCACCGACGAAGGCGTCGGGCGATCGATTTGAGTAGCAGGAGAAGGTGGCGAACTGCTGCTTGAAGGAATAACGATATTATCGGGGGTACTCGCGTCGGATGGGACGGGTATAACTAAGGATTCGGCAGGGACCGGGTCGGGCAGTACGGGGTTGTGAGGAAGCGGAACAGGTGTAAAAGGCTTTGAGTTAGAACTCCAAATCAGTCCTGCGGCACGGTACTCTTCGGCGCGGTCACCAATACTAGCCCAATCTTCTAATCCGAACACGGGCTCTTTCTTCTTGGTTTTTGGTTTTGGCTTCGGGTTCCTATTTCTCATAAAACGAGCTCTTTCTCTCTAGAATGGTTCGGACAGCACTTTCTCTCTTTAGAACTCTTCTGAGAGTAACTCTTGTTTATGAGGTATTTATAGACACCCCTACTTAACCGTTTCACGTACGGGGGAGTCCAAACGATGGAAAGCCACAGGAAGACAAAAGGGCCTCTTGGAAAACTGTGCAGACGAGCACGCTTCGAGTATTCGGATGACACGTGTAGCCCTTAGTCAGACTAGCACAGTAGGCATGTACCAGCTAGCTCAGGTAGATGCGTTAGATGGGCCGCATCTACCTGACTTATTTTTCAAAGCCTGATCGTCGGTCTAGGCCCATGTAGAATCTACCAAGAAAGATCAGAAGTAGACCCAAAATGAGTTATCGCAGCATCGGGACAATTCACGACCGTCCCAGTAACAAAAAATATGGAGGGTCGGTCATCATTTGAAAGAAAAGGTTCGACCGAGGTAATCTGATCAATCGATACCAGGGTCTAAGGGACAGAGGCGTTCCGAGCTGATTCTTTTACAAGTCTTCATTCCCGATGCTCTTGAATACTGGGGGGCTACTGATAAGGGAGCAATTCGCCGATCTTAATAGAAAAGGAGTCAATAGTAAATAGAAGGAGATTAATATGCTTATTATCGTATTTATTATTTATTAGAGGGTGATTTGTAAACAAAGTATTTTATAAAGAACTAAATGAGAAATAAAACAGTACCACCAAGGATATAAGTGGATCCACCCTTCCCTACTATAAAAGGAGACCCATTATTCTTGGTAGATGGGACAATTTGAATATAATATTCTCTTTCTACTTTCTCTCTCTAGAATATTGAACCTTAGTCACATCAAGTCCAAGATCCAACATTATTCTCTTTTGTCATTTATTCTCTCATCAATATTGATAAATTAATAAATCAAGAAGAAAATAATATGATTATGGTTATATCATATGAGCAGAATATTTATGAAGTAATTCAATCATTTTGTCCTACGAGCATTGCTGGGGTTTATGGCTTTAATGTCAAATTCTACCAGCATTGGTGGCTCATTATTGAAACTGATCTATGCAATGATATCAGTACTTTCTTCTGTGGTAATGTAGTTCCTCAACGAATCTTTACCACTGCTATCTGTCTCTTCCCCAAAATAGTTGATCTTAAACGGTGGAAATATTACAGACCTACTAGCTATGTACTACGCCAGATACAATGATTTCAAAGGTTATAAACAGCATGCTAGTTATTTTACTCCTTAGAATCGTCTCTACTGAGCAGGAAGGATTTGTCAAAGGAAGAAATATCTATAAAAATATCCTCCTAGCTCAGGAATTATCTCAAGATCTCCATAGAAAATCAATGAGAGGAAACATATTACTAAAGATATATATATATATATATATAAAGCTTTTGACAGGCTCTCTTTTAGCTTTATAACTAGAGTTGTAGATAGTTTTGGTTTTGATATAGATGCTTAGACCTTATTCTTATATGCATAAATGTAGCAAATGAGGTTAGACATGCTCTCCTTCTTCTCAATCATTTTGAATGAGGAGCTTCATGTTTATTTCAAATATACAAATGAGGTTAGACAATGGGATCATTTATCCCTTAGTCTGTTTATTATTTTATTATTGTAGATGAGTGTCTAATAAAGGGGTTGAAGATTCTATTTGATGACTTCATAATCTTTACAAATGGCTCTCTTCCAAATCTCAAGCTTCTTCGTAGCTTATTGCATCAATATCAAAAGATTTTTGGTCAAAAAATAAATAAAGATAAAACCAAGTTCATTACTTCATCAAGATTATCTTCAACGATGATCAAGACTATGGAATTAGAAACCAGATTTACAGCTGGCCTATTAATATTCAAGTACCTTGGGATTTCAATCCATACAAAAAACAGTTTGAGTCTTTTTTATGAATTGATCACTAAAGTCAAGAAAAAAATTCTAACTGGGATGAGAAGCTGCTTTCATTTGGTGGAAGGCTCACATTGATTCAATTTGTTCTTCTTTCCATCCCAATCTATCATAGTCAAAGTCTCCTCATCTCTAAAGGAATCATTAGTATGATTGAAGGTCTTTGTAATAGGTTTTATCGGGATCAAATATTCTTAAGATGGCTATAAACTGGTCTAAGTTTTTGCACTTGTGAAAACCATTTGAGGAAGGGGGGCTAACTGTTAGAAGTATAGAAGACGTCTAATTAGCCTACCTTTTTAAGCTTTAGTTCAAATTCACAAAGTAGAAATCTCTTTACGTCAGATTCATGAAAACTATTCATTGCCCCAACATTAATTTTATCTTAGCTCAAGCTAATAACATGGTGTCTAAAACCTGGAAAAGGATCTTAAACACTAGGGATCTTGCGAAAAGCTTTATGTTTTCGTCGATTAGTCAAGGAAAAATAGAATTTTGGATTGAGAGATGGTACCAACCTAACCCCATAATATATCTATCTTGCAAAGAAGATAGCTTTTGGTACTTGGAAAATAAAGTGAAGAGGTTTTGACAATAAGATCACTTGAACATTGAGCTTCTCAAAAGTAATATTTTGACTTCACACGTTAACAAAATATAGAAAATTTCTATTAATGAATGTGTAGAAGATACACTCAAGTGGTCCTTATCTGAACTAGGGGATTATAATACAAAGGGAATATGAAACTCAATTAGGCAAAAAGGTACAAGTCTAAGTTATTCAAAAAGGTTTGGAACTCCTCGGCTCATAGGAAATGTTCCTTCTTATTATTGAGGGTTCTTAATGAGTGGATCCCTATATATTATATTCTACAAAAAAAAAGAACCATTCTATGAAATCAAATTGCCAATTTTGTGATAACTTTTAATTAATTCAACACATTTTTGTTCAATGTGACATTGGCTGAGAAGTATGGAAATACTTCGCATACCTCTTTGATGTCATTATTAACAAAAAAAATGTATTTTCCTTATTTGGTCAACAAGGAAAGATGTTCATATAAGGAAAGTATGAGTTATAAATTCTGGGTAATACAGTCAACAAGGAATTTGGTTTGGATAATATTTTTTTGTTAACAAATAAATGGAGCATATTATTTTAAGGGAAGCTAGTATGGGTAGTTTAATAAAAGATTCTAATGAAGCTTTCGGAATCAAAAAATCTGAAAAAAAAATCAGAGTATAACAAATCAATGAAGGTCATTTTTTCCAACGCGTAAAAAAATATCACCATCCTTCTCAAAAGAAGTTATTAGAATCCAAACTATAGTGAAGTTCATGAACTCTTGAGTTTCATCCTTAAAAATTCGATTTTCATAAATTTAATGTTTCTTCGACTGCAAATTAAAATAATTATATCCATATTTCATTTTTTTTCAAGAGTTTCAATTATAAATGGCTTTTGAATTTGTACTTGGTTAACCCAAATTAATATATTATTTTAGAAAAACGTATTTTTATTTAGCAATTTTAAATATTAATAAAATAATCAAACATCAAAACAATCCAATTCATATTATTGTAAGAAACAAAATTAAAACCATTTCTAAATATATATGAATATTATCCAAAATCAATATAATTAAAATTTTATAACTCTTGTTTGGTACAGCGTGCAGAACAATGTATTATATAAATTTATAAATATGTATATAATATAGGCTGCTTTTACTAAATTTGTGTTGAGATATATATACACAGACATTAATCATTGGCTAAAAACCCTAGTTAGTCACCGGCGTATGACACGTGTTACATTCCTGCCACTAAGCTTCATTCGTCCCCAAAACTGATCATCGGTCTCCAAAAACGTTGCATATGTGTCATTGGCGCGCGCAAATGAACCAGAAGCTGACACGTGACATGGTATAATACCCAGCTTTTCTGTACATACAACCCTCTTTACTTTTCTTCCAAATACACCCTTGTCGATGTATTTACCGTATTTAATTCAATTTTTACCTTTTAACCACTTACCTTAGCCCAGCCCACCCATTTAAATAATTACCTGACCCATCTTCTTTAATTTCACCCAACTATAACCCATCCACTACCATCTTAACCCGATCCATTTGTTAATTGCACCAAATCCTTATCTGACCCAATTGTGATTTCCCCCCAAATCTTACAACCCTAACATTTTCCCTCCTGAATTCTACTCGTGGAAACTCAACGAACGATACACATTCTTCCCTCCCCACTGACTATCTTGCTCTCCCTCTCCCTTAATCGTGATTCCATCTGCTATCACCCACTGCCCTTGAATGCAAACCGAAATCACTCACCCACTGCCCCTGATAACCCTAGTTCGTTGTTCGTCCTTGTGACCATCCATTTCTGTAAAACCGTAGTTCGTTGTATCCTACTTTCCGTTAATTCCAAACCCTAGGGTTTGGTTAGGGCAACAATGGCGAAAGCTTCTTACCAAGGTTAATTTCAGACTATAGTATCTGTCTTTTGTTTAGTTTATTTTTTATAGTGTCATTTGTTAGTGAATCGTGTTCTAATGAGTGTTTTTTATGATTTCAGCTGCTAACAAACACCTATTTGTTGTGGATTATTATTATAATGGGAAGATTAAAGGAAAACAGGTTTTGAAATACGTTGGAGGGAAGTCGACGACTATCGACTTCATAAACCCAGACAAGTTCTCCATCATGGAGCTCCATGAGATTCACTCACTCACTGATGCAGCGGAATCGGGTGGCTATTTCCAGTTTGCTTACAAGCTGCCTGGTGCGAATCAGAAAATCCATCTAATCAACAATGAAGCAGATGCTTACGAAATGATCCAGATGTTGGATGACACCAGGTTAGTGACGATATACTCAGACAGGACACCTCCTTTAGAGATTGTGTCTCCTTTGAAACGGAAAAATAAGCGAGAAAGAGTGCCAGAAATAGTGCCTATAGTTGACGTAGAGGGCACCAGTAGCATCATACTTAGGGGTGAACCTATAGACATTCGTTCAGGTCAGGGTAGAGACGATGTTCAATCTGATTTTGTTGAAAAGGAATTTAAAACAAATGTTGCTGATGAAAAGGAATTTGAAACAAATGTTGCTGATGAAAATGAATTTGTCTCAAATGTTGCTGTTGAAAAGGAGTTTGAATCAAATATTGCTGTTGTGGTAGATGATGGTGCACATGTTGAAAATAATGATGGTGCACCTGACTCTAATGCTGTCGAGACATATGCAGAGGGTGGTGCTGATCATAATGCTGTTGAGAACAATGCAGATGTTGCCTACGATGAAGCGCTTCAAAAATTCATCGATGAAATGTACGATGAGTTCTACCCGAACAAAAAAGGTTCTGGTGAAAGTGATGGGTTAGACGGTAAGGGTAATATTGAGGATGTAGATAGGGTAGATGTTGAGGATGTAGATAGGGTAGATGATAATGTCGTTGATGATGGTGCAACTGTTACAATTAGTGTGCATGATGATAGGGTAGTCGATGGTGCACCTGGTTTGATGGTCGATGAGAATAATGCAGAGGGTGGTGCTGATCCTAATTCTGTTGAGAACAATGCAGAGGTTGACTACGATGAAGGGCTTGAAAAACTCATCGATGAAATGTACGATGAGTTATACCCGAACAAAAAAGGTGCAGAAAACAGTCTTGAAGGTTCTGGTGAAAGTGAGGGGTTAGACGGTAAGAGTAACGATGGGTTAGATGGTAAGAGTGATGTTGAGGATGTAGATACGATAGATGATAATGTCGTAGATGATGGTGCACCTGTTACAGCTGGTGTAACTGATGATAGGGTAGATGATGGTGCAACTGGTTTGAATGAAGAAAGGGTAGATGTTAATGTGGTGGCTGGTTCAGATCGCGGTGTCGATAAGGATATGGTAGAAGACAATTTGAATGTAGATGTAATTGTTAATTCGGTGGCTAGTGCAGATCGCGGTGTTGATATTGATAGGGTAGAAGACAATGTGAATGTTGATGTAAATGAAAATGCGGGGCTGGTGCATATTATAGTGTTAATATCGATAGGGTAGAAGATAGTAGTGCTGAAGCAAGTATAGAATGTGGAGGTGTGAAGGCTACTATAGAAACTGATGGTGGAGGTGTGAAGGCTAATATTGATGGGTCTGCTGATGGAGGTGGGGGTGAAAATGGGGGCCAAGATAGGGTCGAAGATGTTGGTATGAATGTAGAGGGAGAAGGGGGTCAAGGTGGGGGTCAAGGTGGGGGTCAAGATGGGGGTGCAGGTGATGGTATTGAAGGGTCTAGTCAAGATTTTGGTACGAATGTAGGGTCTGGTCAAGAAGGGGGTTAAGGTGGAGGTCAAGATGAAGGTGCAGGTGATGGTTTAGAAGGCATTGGTGCTTCTTTGTTCGACGGTGTTGACATGACACAGTTTGACGAGGTGCCTGCTCAGCCAGCACAAGCTGCTCAGCCTTTTAATGACTCCGAGGACAGCGGGGATAGTAATTACGGTCCAGGGGAGTACAGCGAAAGTGGAACTGAAGATGATGAGATATGTTCAGATGGGAGTTTAGAAAGCGAGTGCAGTACCGAGGAGGATTTTTTCAGTTCAGACAACCTAACCAGCCCCGATACGGAAGAGGAAGATGAGGCTACTACATCTAGGAGGAGTAGGCCTAGGAAGTTCAAACCAAAACTGAGAACATTCAGGCCACCAACTGAATTGAAGTACCTACAGTTGACAGTTGGTCTTGAATTCGCTTCTGCCAATGCATTTAAAGAGGCTGTCAAAAAATACAGTATCAAACAACATCGTAGCGTAAAGGTGTACAAGAACGACAAAATGAGGTGCAGTTATAAGTGTAGCGAGGCGTCGTGTAAATGGTTTATTTGGGCTTCTTGCCAAGGCTGCGCCCCTGCGTGGAGGATCAAAACTTTTAACGACAACCACACATGTGTTCCCACACACATAAACAGATACATTGACGTCACATGGATTGCAAAACATTACTTGAGGCAATGGCAAGCTGATCCAGACTGGTCTGTAAAGAGCTTGATGGCCGAGTTAGCGAAGGATTTTTTGGTAAAGATCACTAGGGCAAAGGCGTACCGTGCGAAGTCGAGAGCTCTCAATATGATTCTCGGCGATGACAGAATTCAGTTCAGGAATCTTAGACAGTACGGTGAAGAACTGTTACGAACAAATCCAGGTTCTACGGTTGCTATCAAGTGCAACGATTTGGTATTCGAAAGAGTTTACGTCTGTTTGGAAGCATTGAAGAAGGGGTTCGCTGCTGGTTGTAGGCTAGTTCTTGTGTTAGACGGCTGCTTCCTGAAAGGGCCTTTCGGGAGACAACTGCTTGTTGCCGTTGCTGTTGACGTCAACGATCAGATGTATCCACTAGCCTGGGCTGTGGTGGAAAGTGAAAATAGAGGATCTTGGCAGTGCTTTCTGGAGTTGTTGGCCACTGATATTAACATTCAAAACCAAGGAAGCTTCACTTGGATTTCAGACAAGCAAAAAGGTCTTGTCCCGGCCATGAAGGAGTTGTTCCCTAATGTAGAACATCGGTTCTATGCTCGACATCTATACGCCAACATGAAGAAGCTGTTCCCTAGAAAAGAAGAACATGTACTATTTTGGGCTTGTGCGAGGTCGTCGTTTGTACCTGAATTTGAGTTTCACATGGCAGAGATGAGAAGGTACAACACAGCTTGTCATGACTGGCTAGCACAAAAGCCGCCATCTGAGTGGAGTAGAGCTCATTATAGAGAAGACAACAAGTGTTTCATGCAAACATCGAATCTGACAGAAACATTTAACTCGATTATCTTAGATTATAGATCTAAAGGGGTAATAAGTTTTTTAGAGGGTATAAGAGAGCAGACAGTTCGTAGGATTGTAAAGAAAATGACCCAGATACCAAAGTGGGATCAGCCTATATGTCCTTCTGTGTATAAAAAACTTACGAAGAACTACAAGCTTCCTGGTGACTGCAATGTTCTTCCTTCTGGTGGACCCAAGTTTCAGGTGGAAGAGAGAAGGGTTCAATATAAGTTCGTGGTTGACTTGGAAGCATGGGAATGTGCCTGCCGTAAATGGCAGCTCTCCGGCATTCCTTGTATTCACGCTGTTGCTTGTATTTGGTTTAACAGTGGCAACCCGGTGGATTACGTGGCTAAATGGTTTCGTGTGGCTACGCAGAAGGCGATTTATATTAATATAGTTAACCCAATTAATGGATACCAGCATTGGCCGATGAACCATCTTCAATCTGTCTAGCCTCCACCGGTTAAGATAGTACGAGGAATGCGACAAACTGCTAGGAGGAGGGATCCTTCGGAGAGACTACAACCCCCTTTGCAAGACACTACATCTGGAGTGACACAGTTGTCTCGGAAGTACAATATAGCCCACTGCTCCAACTGTAAGGCACCAGGACATAACAAACGAAGGTTCACCTCTACTCCCGGTCAAGCAAGTGTTGCTGCCACTTCCACAGCCAATACTCCTTCTGCACCGGTGACTCTTCTATAACAACATTTTATTGGTACCTCTGTTTGTGAATGTTGTTGATGTTGTATATTCTTTGTAACAGGTTTCATCCACAACCCCAACTCCTTCTGCACCGATGAGTCTTCTATAACAACATTTTATTGGTACCTCTGTTTGTGAATGTTGTTGATGTTGTATATTCTTTGTAACAGATTGCATCCACAACCCCAACACCTGCTCCTCAAACTCCAAGATCTATTGGATTGCCGGTAAGTTTGAGATGGTTGTGGTTTTATTTTCATGCTTCTGATGCTTGTGCTTGTGGTGACTGCTTTGTTTGGTTGAAAGAGCTCCATATACTTTTATTGCTGTTTTTGATGTTATCTCTCTTGTAACAGCATGAAGGAGCCTCTATAGGGAGTCAAGGGACATTAATGCCTGATATAAGTTCCGTCTCTTAGTGTGGTCCAAATTTACTTTTAAAGTTATTATCATTTGTGGTCCAGTTGGTGGAGCTGTATAGTGGTCCTTTTTTTGGGTATTCCCATTACTTTAACATTTACATTAACTTTTTTTGGTGTGTGTGTGAACAGGGTAGTGTGATACACTGTTTTGAAAGAAGAGACAACTCCTTGACCAGACACACTACCCCACCTGTAAGATTCCCACACTTTATCTATTAAAGTGATTTTGTGATCTGTCCATTGTCTACCACATTTGAAGTTTTATAATATATTTTAAATTGCAGGCTGCTACTATATATTCCTCTCAAAATAGTATAAGTTCACCACATAGTGGTTGGGTTAGTAGAGGAATTATGCAAGGTTACAAGGACGCTCTGAAGGTGCAACACAGAGGTAAAAAGAGGAAGCTACCTCAAACAGTTTGAGGTCCTTTCAAGAAGCCCAGGGTAGGTGGACCTTTTTCATCTGCACCTCGTTTTTCTGCTGCAGCAACACATGATGCTGCAGCAGCTGCTGGTGGGTCTGTATCAGCAGCTTCTGGTGGATCCACCGGGAAATCGGGCAACAAAGCAGTGGCAACTGGTGGTTCACAGGCGTCGGTGGAAGGAAGTGGTAATCATGTCGTTAATATTACCCAACCAGAAGACTAGGTTAAAGTGTCTTTTTTTGTGTAGACAACCCGTGTTCTGGTTTTTTTTTGTAATATGTTGTATGTTTTGCACAACATAACAGTTCTCTATGTTACGATGTTGGGTGATGTTGTTTAAGAACTGAAGACTTAATTTCATGGTTTCTGTAATCATGGTTTATATTCTGTAGTAATCTTTCTCTTTGTTTGTGGCTCATTTTTTTTGTCGTGTACTCACTCTTGGTTTTGTTTGATCACATATTTTGTTACTGGTTTTGTTTAATTTCATGGTTCATGTTTCATGGTTTATGTGACTGGTTTTGTTGATGTTGGTATGGAACTTTAGCTGCCAGTGTGGTGATGTTGGTTTTCTTTCATGGTTGATGTTGTTTAATTTCATGGTTGATGTTGTTTAATTTCATGGTTGATGTTGTTTAATTTCATGGTTCATGTTTGTAAACTGAATACTATTAGTTGGTGTTATTTCATGCGTAAATTACAAACACCACAAATGCTGCATTTACTTGCTTACCTAAATTACAGACACCACAAATGCTGCATTTACTTGCTTACCTAAATTACAGGTCTCAAATTACATGTCTCAGATTACAGGTCTCAAATTACAGGTCTCAAATTAATTCATAACAATAAAAACCAAAACCAAAACCACAAATTTCAATTCAATCACATTCCATTCAAATTACAAACACTTACAGGTCCCAAATCAATTCATAACTACAAAAACCAATATCACAACAAGAAATTTCACTTAAATTACGTTTACATTCAGATTACAAACACTGTAATTGACATTAACTTTAATAATTTAGCAGACACACTGACAAAATTACCTACGCTTGACTCAGTCTACTTAAACACATAGACTAAAAACACACAATCACCAACAAACAGAAACCTAAACATATAATAAGAACCCTAATTATCCAGTTCTTCCTTTCAATCTCTGCTTCCATCTTTCCACGTTGCTTCAATAGACCGTTAATCACGGACTGCGACCTATTGTTAACCGCTGGATCGATCCATCTAAAGTATTTGCAGTATTGACCTTTCTGAGTAAATAAAAATCAGTTAAGAGGTGACGAAATACAATAACCAATGAAGCCACACATAACCTGGTTCACTGTCAAATAGAACTCACCCCGTAATTACAACATCCACTGAATCTTCTGCCATGATTTGGGACTGTCGATGCCGTTTTCTTTATGCTTGGTAGCCCACATTCACAAAACCCTAAATTGGATGGGTGTTTCGAGTGTTGAGAAGTATTGGACGATGTCGACATCGTTAGGTTGGTTGAAGATAGAAAATTCGATTAGGTAAAGTAGCAAGGGTTTGTAGAAGAAATGAATGTCAGAAGGTGACTATGGTGGAAAGTGAGAATTAGGGTTTGTTTTAATTCAGGGAGAAGGGTATGGTGAGTGATGAAAATTAGGGTTAAGATGGTAGTGGATGGGTTATATTTGGGTGAAATTAAAGAAGATGGGTCGGGTAATTATTTAAATGGGTGGACTGGGCTAAGGTAAGTGGTCATAGACAGTTGGATTCGAGAAGAAAAACGTACCCCTCTTGCATATACGAGCACTCATTATGAAAGGATGTACTCATACAGGTGGGGAATTTTAATCGACTAAGTTGTTATATCCATCAGAGTGAAGTATTATATGCTTTTTTGAGTTCCCATGCCATTAATATGGACAATGCTAAGGAAATTTTTTCTTTTCTTGAAATGAATTCTCCTAAGTTACCATAAGTTAAAATTAAGAATATGATTGGTAAACTCTCTATGATTAAATACAAAGTAAATGAGAATGGCCAATAATTCACTTTTTAAATGGCTCATATTCAGGGGAAATTGAATGGATTATATATTGAGCTCCCACAAACGATTGTGTCTAAGTTTTCCTATCCCACCTTTTGTGATTCAATATCTTAGAGACAACCTATGATTTCATTGGAAATAAGTGAGGTATGAACACTCTAATTTTAAACCTTACACATGATAAAGAAAAGTATGCTCATGGAAAAAAAAACCAATACGGTCCATGCGGGTAAAACTTGTTCTCAGAACAAGTGCTAACACTCTTCAGTTTCAGCTTAACAAACTTCAACTTCAGGATCTAGAAAAGAATAATATGGCCCAAAAAGGCTAAGGAAAGTCAAGGTTATCTTGTGTTTCCGTTGCAAGAGCTCTAATCATTGGAAGATAGATTGCTCGTAAGTAGAGGGTTTGGATGGCTAAAAAGGGTATGATCTCTTCAGCTATAACTTTAAAAGTGAAGTTAGTTTCAGTTTCTGAAGACATATGATGGTTTGGTATAGAAGTCATAACTTACGTATGTATTTCTATGTAAGGATCAAGCGGAAGCAAGACTCTCAATGATCGGAAAGATTCAAATTTTTACTACGGATGGGTTGGCATTCCCTCTGGAAGCCATATGTTGCTTTTAGTTTTTTTTAAATTCAAGACATATATTTTTTTAGTGGATACTTTATTTTTAGTACGGACGAGATTACATTCCCTATAGATGGATGGGGTGGCATTCCCTCTATTTTTCTTTGTTAGACAAAAATAAATGCATCTGTTCGTTTTGTAATAAAGAACTCAGTCTCTATTTTGACAATAGATTGGTTAGTACAAGTGTACTTGATTGTGCTAATAATTTATATAACTTAAGTAAGATTATTAATTATCTAACTATAATGAATGTATCACACACAATGTTTTTGAAAAATTAGCTTCTATATGGCATGGGCTTTTAGGTATCTCTCATAAAAAGATTGCCAAGCTTGTTGCTTAAGGTCTTTTGGCTTCCTTTGTTTACACTTATTTTGATAAATGTGTAGGTTACATCAAAGAAAGTAGACCAAATAGAGGATTTTTAAAGCCTCTGATGCTAAAAAACTCACGATATGACTATTCTTATTTTCTTCATGAAAAATCTAAATCCATTGACATGTTCAAATCCTTTAAGACTGAAGTTGAGTTACAACTAGGTGAACGAATTAAAGATATCAGATCCAACCATGATAGAGAATACTATAGAAAGTATGATGGTTTTGGGGAACAACGTCATGGATCATTTTCTCTCTGCCTTCATGAGTGTTAAATTTTCCCTCAATATATCATGTCAGGTCCGCTCACTAATGTTGTATCCGAATTATGGAACCGTATATTAATTTAAATGGTTATAAGTATGTTTTTTCATATATATGGGTAGGAGGCTCTTAAGTATGTATCTTACATCATTAACATGGTACCTACTTCAGCAACAGCCAAAACACCATACGAACTTTTCAAAGGGTGAAAGCTCGACTTTAGACCCTTTCATGTATAGGGATTTTAATCTGAAATAAATCCTTACAAGTTGAGCGAGCAGAAACTTGAATCTAAAACAATTAGTTTCAATCTCATAGACTAACCTGACTACTCAAAGGGTTATAAATTTTATATCCTAATTACATGTTTAATATTTTAGAAGAGAATTGTCATATTTTTTTACAACATGGAGTTTAGGGTGAAAGATTCATATTACAACATTACTTTTAAAGAAGAATAGGATTCAAATCATTCATTATTTAAAATTGAGCGTCAATTGTAGTTAGTATACAAGTCATCTATAATATTCTAGAAAATCAAGTTCCTTAGACTAATGTTGTGCTTCCACCTCAAAAAGAGAATGTTAATATTTTTGTTCATAAGAAAATTCAACATGTTCAAGAAATTGAGCAATACATTGATCCTATATTACTTATATCCACTAGAGAGATGATGAGTGTCATACCTTATGCTACATTCCTTAAAGAACACGAAGAGATTTCATATATTTTGTAAGAGGATCAAATCATCTTTCATGATGCTATGAAGATTTCAAGCTCTATATTATGGATTAAAGCATTAAATGAATAGTACCATTTGATGTAAGAAAATTTATCATAGTACCTTGCCACCTTACCTTAAGGGAAAAAAGCATTTGGTTCCAAATTTTTGTTTAAAATAAAACATGATACTTCAAGAAAAATTGATGTATATAAAATGCGTCTTATAGTAAAAGGGTACAACCAACGTGAAAAGATTAACTATTTTAAAACCTTTTCTCCAGTTTCGTCAACGGACTCGCTTAAGAAAATCATGGCTCTTGTCACTTATTTTTTTATTTAGAGCTTTATCAGATGGATGTTAAGACAAGATTTCTCAATGGAGATATTAAAAATATAGTTTACATACAGTAACCTAAAAACTTTGTGTCTAGAAACCCAAATTTAATGTTGTGTAAATTAAAGAAATACAAATATTAACTCAAATAGGAATCTTGCCAGTGGTATGATAAATTCCTAAATATAGTCACCTCATTCGGTTTGGAGGTGATCCCTCTTGAAGATTGTGTATATCATAAGTTCAACGGAAGTATAATGATTTATTTAGTGTTGTATGGTGATGATATATGCCTTGCATCAAAGGCTTTAGGATTATTATATGCTACCAAGAGTTTTCCATTAAATAAATATGACATAAAGAACCTTTAGTGAAGTATTTTATGTGTTGGGGATCCAGATAGTAAAGAATCTCCCGTGTGGCATCATGGGTCTCTCACAAAAGCGTAGATTAAAAGCATTTTCCTTCGTTATAGTTTGGAAAAAAACAAACGTATTGATACACATTAGGTAAAAGTGATAAGTTTTCACTCTATCAGTTTCCCAAGAGAGAATCAGAAATTCAGATCATGAAGACACCCCCACATGGTTCGATTGTTCGAAGTCTCGTGTATGTTGAGGTGTCCACCAGACTAGACATATCATCTACAGTTAAAATGATGGGAAGGTACTTAGGAAATCTAGGAGTTTTCTATTGGAATATTGTGAAAAAGTTGCTATGGTACTTGAAGATACCAAACATTATGGGCTGACATACAGTAGATTGGATAACCCGAAGACCGAATGATATTTATACGCAGAATTTATGAGTGCATAATATCTAGAAAGTACACTATTGGTTATGTATTTATTCTGACACAAAAGGACATGTTGGCAAGGTAAAATCCCACCTACTTCTAAGTAAAATATAACTAATTAGTCGATGACACCCAAGATTAATCCTTATCATCCAGCACCCAAACCTATACTACCACCAACATCTGAAACTATGATGTCAATTTATAAGGCTTGAAATAAATACTTAGTTCTGAATCCAAATAGTTAGAATGATTGTTGAAAGAGAGACCCTCACTTGAATAAAAACTCCCTCCAAAAAACGACACAACAATGACCGTAAGGTCTAACAAATCAACTAGAATTTGGTTCACATCTACATGAATCATTTCTGTTTTATCAATTTTAATGATGATGACTTTATAAGGGCAATCGGAACCTAAGAGGGTATGGTAATTATCGTCGTTAAAACCATGAGAGCCAAACTTTTAAGAATCATACTTGACACGAAAAACTATAAAAATATTATCTTAAAAAAACATTATGACTAAATATCAAGCTTAACACCTTCTTCACTTTACTCTCTTTGTACCGTGAATTCGATTCTTGTGCAAAATGAATGGTAAATAGAGAATATATGCAGAATTTATCGACTTCAATCAAGCTTTCCCGAATGACCCATTCTAGATCCTAAGAATTAAATAATTGGTGGACCGCATTTTGGGAAATAAAATAGCGTAGTTCATGGATGTCTACTTAGGATACAATCAAATTTTCATACTTCCGGACAATAAATGACATACAAGTGTTATGAATGAGTGAATTTTACACTACTATAAGGTAATAGTCTTTGATCAAACAAATATCAAGGTGCAATATATCATCGCTTGGTGAACAAAATTTTCTCCAGCGAAATGGGACGGAATGTTCAAACATATATCATCAATATGCTAGCCATTAAGAGAACAATAGAACCACATATTAAACTTGGAAAACTCTTCATCAACCTTCAACTAGTCAATCTCACTCAATCCCGAGAAACATATATTCAAAGTTTTCTCCATCAATTCTTTAGGGTACTTGGATAATGAAAAATGAATCAAGACAGACCCAGCCTACCTCGATAATTTAGCGTTCATTGAGCTACCGCGAATAACCAAAAAGGTCCAGACCCTCATGGGAAGTTTGGTTTCTTTAAATCGATTCATTTTCATATCCTCTTTATAAGGTCATATTCTCCGACAAGGTTAATATATCCTTATGTGGAGGTAAAATATTCATAGCAATGATATACAAAATAGTAAATATAAGACAATCAGGTTGTAAAAAGTAATACTAATGACAAAATGGTTAGACCGTGTATATCATGATGAATCGATTATGTACAAGAAAGTTGGCCAAGTTGAATAACAATGGATAAATACAATACTAAGACAAACTATATGATGAAAAACCAGGAAAGTCAAGAAAGCTTGTCAAGTTTAATAACAATAGTTATTAAAATACAATAGGTAAATACATTGTTGGTGGTAAACAATGAAAATAAGTTGATGACCCAAATATAAGATAAGATAAGATAAGCTGAATAAGTAAGAAACAATTAAGATACTTATAATAAATAAGTTACTATGTAATGTACAATCTAGACATAGCTATCAAGCTAGATGAGACAAGGTAAAGAATGTGGTGAAGAGGCATAAACTTAAGTGGACAAAAATCATTTAATAGGCTTCTTAAACAACTATTTGATATAACTAAAATACCATATGGCATTATAGGGGACTTTAGTAATGTTTATAGCAACTTTTATAAGAGATACATGTCACATAATTATAAAGACACTTGTCATTTATTATAAAGACACTTGTCATTTATTCATGAGTCCAAGGCTTATTTGTAGTATAAATATGAAATATCCATTCATTTGTCGGTGGGCAATATTTTGACTAGTAAGAGAATTAATACATTTGATCTTTCTTGTTTCTTAAATTATTAGTCTTTAATAACCTTTGACGATTTTATTCATAATCAAATAAGATATTATTTGTGGGAATCATGATTAGACATTCAGGAGTTTAGAAAAATTCCCCATAAGATTTTTCAGTTCCTAGATCTCCAATAATTATTCAAAGTTATCGTTAATGTTGTTTCGTCGGTCACAAAAATGAAGTGATTTATAGTGATCTAGGCGTTTTGCATGTTGTTTCACATGTATTATTATGAATAATTATTCATAGTTTTGAATAATTATTAACTCTTTTTAGAATTCATTTATTATGAACATAACAATAAATAATGATGGATGTTATATTATAATAATACACAAAAAACAGGGTGGATCCTTATAAAATTATTTGTAAAAGTTTGTTTTGGAAATGAAAAGTTTGGATAGATGTATAGAGGAAGTAGTATTGGCTACATTCAAAAGAGGACTACTAATAGATAAAAAAAATTACTTGAAGATTCAATTAATTTTCCAATAGATAATATAAAAGATTTATTGAGGAGGTCTGAGATGTTTATCAAAGTTGAAGAAACTAGAAGAGAAGATGTGTCACTTAAAATTCCTAAGAAAGGTTAAAAATTTCGGATAGAAAGTGTAATGACGAAAAAAGGCTAAGATATTTTGTCAAGATGTAAGGTTTACATAGATTTTATTATTACGATAACCCTAATAGATATATTTACTATATCTACAAAAAGTATTCCAACAATATTTGATATATTAAATAATAAAGTGAATTATTCATCTCTGCGAGCTATGTTTGCGCCGAATAATGAAAGATATAGGAGGTATTTTATGGTTATTATTGGAAATTAAACTTCATCCTATACCTAGTCCAGAGTCTCACATTGCTAACATGGAAAATAATATAGTGCCTATAAGTGTGAACCCACCTTAACTAGTAAGAGGCATTTTGGGAGTGTACCAAAAGCAAAGTCGTGCGAGCCTTCGGGCTCAAAGCAGACAATATCTTGCTAGTATGTGAGGCACACTTATATATTCTAACATGGTATCAGAGCCAAGTTCAAATTAATGTGGGACTAAGCAAATATGTTGAATATTCAGCTATGTTAATTTCGCTGTGATTTGGTGACGTTCACCCCCCCCCCCCCCCCCTCGTTAACACATCCAGTGATGTTGATTCCGTTGTGATTAGGCAACGTTCATTCCGCCCATTAATGTGATCAAGTTTAAAGGGGGGGGGGGGGGGGGGGGTGTTAGAGATTAAACTTCATCTCATACTTGGTCCACAGTCCCGCATTGCTAACATGGAAAATAATAGAGTATTTATAAGTGTGAACCCACCTTAACTAGTACGAGACCTTTCGGAAGTGTACCAAAATTAAAGTCGTGCAAGTCTTTGGGCTCAAAGCGGAAAATATATTGCTAGTATGCGAGGCACATTTATATATTTTTAACAGTTACCATCGAGATTACATACATATAACTAAAGGTCAGATTCACCCTGGTGTGGAAAATAATCGCCTGAGGGTAGGCTAGTAATTTTAAGTGGAGTTTAAAGGTGGTGTAAGGGTGTTTAACGGTGGTGTAAGGGTGTTTAACGGTGGAGAGATAATTAAGCAGCTTGGTAGCAGTTAATTTTTCTTACCCATAGTTAATGCTGGTGGTTGGGTATTTATAGTATGATGTTTGGGCCCTTATGGGCTTTCGGGTCATGTTTGATGGACCCGGGTCATGTTTAAAGACCCATGAGTTCCAAGCAGGAGGGCAGGTAGCTTAGTCAGGAAGTTTTTAGGTTTTTTAGTACTTTAGTCATAGTTCGAACAGCCTTAAGTTTACAGTGTTCGAAGTGATCTGTCCGGTCCGAATGATCTGTCCGATTTATGTGCTTGTAGCCTGTCCGGTATTCGGAGAGACTTAGGCTGATTTGCCCTTCCGGGGAGCATGCTGAATTCGGACTCATCAGGAGCCCCTTTTTTAGATGTTTGAACAAGTGTCCTTGTCAAAGAACTGAAAAACAGTCTGATTGAATGAAGTGGTTCTTAATCCGGACAGAGTTGTGGGTATACTCAGACAGATTAAACGTTACGAATTCCAAACGGTTTTTGCCAGAGTTGGTGGGACACGTGTCGCATTCTAATTGGCCATTCCAGCCGTTTTTTCACCTTGAATTTCGCACCATCTTCTTTTACAAGTAACCTCTTTAATTGCCAATAATGACATCAGCGCCGTCTATTAATCATTACCCAACTTTTCGGATTCTCCTAGGAATCAACTCCTTTTTCACATTTACTATAAATTCTCATTCATTTTTCATTGTTTTCACTGTCTCTCTCAAATTTTACTCTGCAATTTCACCCAGAGCTTTATCTCTCTAGAACAAAAACTTCCTTAGCTGTTTTATGTTTACAGCAAGAACAGCATTGATCAAAGGCGGTTGGCTCAACCTTTCGGAGTTGGAGAAAGCACAAAGGGTCGAGAAGGAAAAACGACTGGCAGCAGGGCTACCATCGTCGCTTGTTGAGAAACCAGCCTCCTCTGTTGCAGAATCTGATAGAGGCTCATCCTCTTCAAAAGGTACCAAGCCCAGAAAGATTTTCAATCCACCCTTTCTCCCATAGTATCTGGTTCCTCAGTTCAGGAGTCAATACCAGCTGTTGAACCAGGAGTTACCGCTACAAGTGTCAGGAAAAAAGGGTCTGACTCTGACCATTCTCCGGAGAAATTAGTCATCAAAAGGCCAAGCCGGTTAGTCAAGGGGCTAACCTCTAAAAATACTCCCTCAAAATCGGGGACGAAGAATAGTGACTCTGGGTCTGGAGTGCCCTTTAAAGCTCCCCGGGAGAGGCTATCCGGTCCGGAGGCCAGCAGCCCGGCACCCCCCAAAGAATCTTCTGCCTCAGAAACTCAACTTGAGGTGAGAAGTCAGATAAATACGGGCAGGCAACAGTCCGGAGGGCAGGCTATGCCAAGCATTAATCCTCCCCGAACCACTTCCACAGAAGTCCCTCCAACAATTATGGAGGAGAGAATGGAAGACTCTACTGAAGAGGTTCCCTTTGAGTCTGAGTCCTCCGGACAGGCTGATACCACTACTGATGTTGCCAAAAAGGGCAAAGAGAATTTGTACCTAAGGTGCCCGGACCTGCCGGAGTGCCTTGAGGGGAGAGTGGGGCCGTGCTTTCATAAAGTTGAGTTCAAGTACCTCTTGGCCTTGCAGAAGACCAAGTATGCGTTCATCCATACTTCAGACCTGGGTCGATTGCGCACAAAGTGGGGGATACCCGAAAACATGAAAATGAGGATCCCCATTGATCCGGAGACCCCAATGGATTGTAAACGAAACGAGATAGTCTTCTTTACAGAGCTATTTAACTGGGGGCTCAGGTTCCCACTAGACCCGGAGATTGTGCGCTACTTCCACCTGGTCAAGCTCTGCCCAACACAGCTAAGCCCCAATGGTTGGTTCACCTTAATGTCATGTATTATGGCATCTAGGCTATCAGGGATCCCTCTTCCTATGGAAGAGTTCGCTGCAGTGGCCAACCTGTGCAAGCATCATCAGTTCCCCTTCTACCATTTCAACATGGGGAACGATCTCAAAGCTATTGATGATCTCCTGGAGTCGGAGAGCAAATGGAGGAGCCAATTCTTGTTTGTCAGTGGCTCATGGGAAAACGGCTAGAAAATCAAGGCCAGAGAGAATCCAAGCCTTCTCAGGAGTAGATCGAGGAGTGACCGTAAGTTTTTTACTTCAAGTTTCTGTTCGAATCTCTCTTTTCTTTTCTTTTTTCTTTTTTTAAGTTAAGTTTTTACTAACCAATTTCTCTTTTGTTTTAACAGAGCTGCCAAAGGAGTTCGGGGACTACCTGAAGGCCGGACATACTACCTGTGGAAAAATCAATGCATGGGCTGCAGAGAACTGGGAGAACCGATTCCACAAGGCCTTCACCACTGGAAACCTAGCAAGGTCCCATCTGTGGAACACAACAGGTCGAAGAGACCTAACTTGGGAGGAGCTCACCACCCAGCCTGATGAAGACATTGTGCTGAGAAGGTCCCACGAGCTGGATGGGACACTCTACCTGCCTGCCCGGGCCAAAGCCCCAAGCAAAATGAAGGGCAGAAGAAAAGGCAAGAAGGTGGCAGGTGATATTGAGAAGGAGGCCCCAACAGATCCAGAGGGGCCAACACAAGTTCAAATTGATGCAGCCCTTTTACAAGTGGTGGAGCAGGAGAGCGAAAAGCAGGAAGTGAACCTCCCAAAACCTCCAAGGGCATCCAAGAGGACTCGCAAGCAAGCAAGTGAAGGTGCTGATAGGGAAGCCAAGAAGAAAAAGACTTCCCAAGGGGATGAGCTTGCTCTCCGGGACCCGGAGCCCTCTTTCCCTACTGACCCGACACTGGCCGAAGAGATCCCAAGGGACTGTCAAGAAGAGATTCCAAGAGAATTCCATACTGATGAGGTTGAGGAGGGAGAGCTTAATTTGGATGAAGTGGACATCACCGGTCTAGGTGGACTTGGTGAATATTTCATTGGCCTGCCTAGAGACGAGTTTGCAGGGCCCTACATCCCTCCGAGCAGCTCCAATACGGTCAATTTTAACGGTAAGACTTTCATGGTTTCTAGTGAGAAGGACACTATAGCCCACTTTCTACTTAGTAATGTGCAGCCAGTTCTCACATTAGAGAGGCAAGTCCGGAGTCAAGCAGACATTATCAAAGACCTCAAGTCTGATAAGGAAAAGCTGTCCGGAGACCTCCGCACTGCCACCACCAATGCTGAATTGCTTAAGGAAACAAATGAGGAGCTGAAGAAGAAGCAAAATGAAAGCAACACAAAAGTTGCCACCCTAGAAGAAACCATAAAAGATCTTCAGGGTAAGCTGTCCGGAATGGAGAAGGACCTGACAACCTCAAGGGGAGAAACTGCAGCAAAGGAGAAGCTCATCACCAACCTGACCACTGACAGGATTGCTTTAGAAAATGCAGTGACTCAGGCTGCTGAAGAGAAGGCTGCTTTGGTGAGGGACCAAGAGGCCACAATCAAGGCCAAGATCAACGCCTATGCCAGGGAGATGATACAAAGCGAGGAGCTAATGATTCAAAGGTTGAAGTCTGATATGGTTCTCCTGTTTCACGAAAAATTCCCGAAGAGGAGACTGGGGGACTTATGGCGCTATGTGAATGATGATGACCTTCCATATTATACTATGGTTGACGAGGGATATTCCAGTGAGTCCTCATCTGATAATGAAGAGGAAACCGGAGAGAGCCCAGGTGAAGAAGAGATTGATCCCAAGGGCAAGAAGATAGTCGAAGAGATGAGCGACATCAAGGGCGAGAAAGCAGATGAGGGCGAGCCATCTTCAAAGGCTCAACCTTAATTTATAATTTATTTTGTTTATCTTTCATTCAAACTAAAGTCCTTGGAAGGCCAAGGCACTCTTTTTGTGATGGTGTCCGTATTATTCGGACAGATTTTTTGTGTTGTACCCAAACTTGTTCAAAAAGTCCTTGGAAGGCCAAGGCAATTTTAAGTTGTTGAATGAATGTTTTTATTTTGCTCAACCATCCTCTTCTTTCATTATTTGTTTTAGTTTAGATAGCTGGAATTTAAGTAGCTTTGAGTTATTTCATTGTGAGAGTGTTTAAGATTCTCCGGCTAGAGTTTAAATAGTCCTTAGACCTTTCAGTCCGGATAGTATGACAAGGGATAGAATTCTGAAAATACTTAGAAAAATTTGAAGAAGCCATCAAATTTCATTGAAAGCTCTCCGTGCCACCGAAGAGGGGAAGGTATGCCCCCAAATATTTACATGGATGTTTAAACAAGTAAATATTTACACAAGTGTTATTCCAAATACATTCGAAGGTGCTCAATATTCCAAGGGTGAGTTAAAACCCTGCCATCTTTGTCTTCCAACCAATAAGTCCCATGCTTGATTCTTTCAACTACAGTATACAGACCCTCCCAGGTTGGGGCCAGCTTTCCGAAGAGCTTTTCCTTAGTATGCAAGAAGACCTTCCTTAATACTTTGTCCCCTGGTTGGAAATATCTTCTTTTAACCTTAGAAGCAAACCTGCTTCTCATCAAGCCCTGATAGTGTGTCACTCTAAGATGAGCTTTAACCCGTCTTTCTTCTATCAAATCAAGTTGATTTCTAATTGCCATTTCATTAGCGTGTCCGGAGAAGTTGTGAATACAAAAGGAAGGGAGTGTTTTCTCTATGGGAGCTACTGCATCCATTCCATAGACCAAGGCAAAGGGAGACTCTTGTGTTGCAGCCCCAGGTGTTGTCCGGTAGGCCCACAAGACTTCTTGTAGATAACTAGGCCACTTCCCAGTAGCCCCTTCCAAATTTTTCTTTAACCCGGACAGTATAGTTCTATTAGCCACTTCAACCTGCCCATTGGCTTGTGGGTGGAAAGGTGAAGAAAAGCAGTGTTGTATACCCCTTGAGGCACAAAAGCTTTCCATTTCTCTATTGTCAAACTGTGGCCCATTGTCTGTTGTTATCCTCTGTGGGACACCAAATCTGCAACATATGTTGGACAGAATAAATTTTATGACAGCTTTTGATGTTGTCCATGCCAGGGGGGCTGCTTCTATCCACTTCGAGAAGTAGTCAATGGCCACAATTATAGTTTTACGCCCTCCGGACGCCACAGGAAGAGGCCCAACCAAGTCCAATCCCCATCGAGAAAAAGGGATGGGCTCAGAAATTGACTCCAAGGGAATGGCTGGTACATGAATTTCATTGCTGTACCTCTGGCATAGGTCACACCTTCTTACCAGCTCCTTAGCATCTTTCATGATTGATGGCCAATAGTATCCGGAGAGTAACACTCTTCTTGTTAAAGCTCTGAATCCACAATGGGCTGATCCCTCACCATCATGCAATTCGGAGAGGACCATCTGTGACTCATTATCCCCTAAATAGCGTAGGAGAGGTTTACTATAGGATTTTTTGTACAACACTTCTCTCAACATAATGAAACCACGAGCCTTGTGTTTCAATGTTCTGGCTTGTGACTTATCTGAGGGCATAATACCATCGGATAGATATTGTATGAGAGGAGATCTCCAGTCTTGAGGCCGGCTCACTTGTATTTCAAAAACCTCCTCTTTTCCACCCTCACTGAGTTGAATAGAAGGGCTTTCAAGCACATGGATCCATGGGTAGGACTCCGTATATGATATTGTTGCCAATGAGTCTGCTAGCTCATTTTCTGCCCGGGGAATATGCTCATAGACAACAGCTTTAAATTTTAACGCTTCATTTTTTAGAAGGAGTAAATATTTTACCAACTGCTCCTTTCTAGCCTCAGATTGGCCTAAGGCATGGTGGACAAGTAACTGGGAGTCACTCAGAAGCTTGACCCTTTTAGCCCCACAGATGTGGGCCAATTTCAACCCAGCTATAGCTGCTTCGTATTCGGACTCGTTATTAGACGCCCTGAAAGCAAAACAAATAGCTTGGTACATGCTGTCCCCATATGGGGAAGTAAGACATATTCCTGCCCCACATCCCATGGTGCTAGACCCTCCGTCTGTTCGGACAATCCACACTTTCTTGTCTTTTGAATCAGTAGGTTGCTCTGAATCCCTATCGGAGTGGAATTCAACCAGAAAATCAACCACAGCTTGGGCTTTTACTGCTGTTCGGGGGGCAAAGTCTATGTCGAAGTCCCACAACTCCACTGACCACTTCGTCATTCTTCTTGAAATGTCTGCTTTTTGAAGGACATTCTTTAAAGGGAAAGATGTCCGGACGACGATAGGATGAGCCTGGAAGTAAGGCCTCATTTTTCTTGCAGCTATCACCAGAGCTAATGCCAGTTTTTCGAGTTTCAAGTAACGCCTCTCAGCATCAATCAAGCTTTTGCTGATGTAGTACACTGGGTAGAGACAACCATCGACCTCTCTTACCAACACAACACTGATGGCACAACTTGAAACGGCCAGATACACAATAAGGGTCTCCCCGTCAACTGGTTTGAACAAAGTTTTAGGAGAGGAGAGATGTTTTTTGATTTCATTGAATGCCTCACCACACTGCGGGGTCCATTCGAAACCCTTTGCACCCTTTAAAGTCTGAAAGAATGGAACGCACCTGTCCGAAGACCTGGAGATGAATCTGTTTAAGGCACCCAATCTCCTCGTTAATCGTTGTACTTCCTTAATGTTTCGAGGAGGCTCCATCTGGAATAAGGCATTGAGTTGGTCCGGGTCGGGCTGTATTCCATGCTCACTGATGATATACCCTAAGAACTTCCCGGACTGTACTCCGAACACACACTTTTCAGGGTTTAGTTTTAAATTCACTTTTGCCAAGTTGGCAAAAGTTTCTTGGAGATCGGACAAGTGCAACTGCTCATCCACGCTTTTCACCATCATATCGTCAATGTAAACCTCCATATTTCTTCCAATTTGATCAGCAAATGCCTTGTTGACTAATCTTTGATAAGTAGCCCCAGCATTTTTCAAGCCAAAAGGCATCACCTTGTAGCAATGTAGACCCCTATCAGTGACAAACGTGGTATGTTCTTGATCTTTTGGATCTACTTGGATCTGATTGTACCCGGAGAAGGCATCCATGAAGGAGAGCAGTTTGTTCCCAGAAGTAGAGTCTACTAGCTGATCTATCCGGGGAACCGGATACAAATCTTTTGGGCAAGCTCTATTAAGATCTGTGAAGTCAATGCACATGCGCCACTTGCCATTTTTCTTCTTTACCAGGACAGGATTTGCAGTCCACAAAGGGTACTGAGATTCTTTAATATGCCCCATCTTTGTGAGTCTGTCAAGGATGAGTCAAAACCCTTCCGTCTTTGTCTTCCAACCAATATGTTCCAGGTTTTATTCTTTCAACAACTATGTAGGGACCTTCAAGTTGGGACCAGCTTTCCGAACAGCTTTTCTTTAGTGTGTAAGAAGACTTTCCTTAATACCTTGTCCCCTGGTTGGAAATCTCTTCTTTTAACTTTGGAAGCAAACCTGCTTCTCATCAAACCCTGATATTGTGCAACTCTAAGGTGAGCTTTAACTCGTTAGCGTGTTCGAAGAAATTGTGAACACGAAAGGAGGGGAGAGTTGCTTCTATGGGAGCTACTGCACCCATCCCATAGACCAAAGCAAAAGGTGACTCTTGTGTTGCAGCCCTTGGTGTTGTCCGGTAGGCCCACAAGACCTCTTGTAGTTAACTAGACCACTTCCCAGCAGCCCGTTCCAAATTCTTCTTTAAACCGGATAGTATAGTCCTATTAGCCACTTCAACTTTCCCATTTGCTTGTGGGTGGAAAGGTGAAGAAAAACAATGTTGTATACCCCTTGAGGCACAGAAGCTCTCCATTTCCCTATGGTCGAACTGTGGCCCATTGTCTGTTGTTATCTTTTGTGGGATACCAAATCTGCAACAGATGTTGGATAAAATGAACTTAATAACAGCTTTCGATGTTGTCCCTGCTAGAGGGGTTGCTTCAATCCACTTCGAGAAGTAGTCTATGGCCATAATTATAGTTTTGCGCCCTCCGGACGCCACAGGGAGAGGCCCTACTAAATCCAACCCCCATCGAGCAAAAGGAATAGGCTCAGAAATTGATTCCAAATGAATAGCTGGGACATGAATCTCATTACTGTACCTCTGGCATGGGTCACACCTTCTTACCAATTCCTTAGCATCTTTCATGATTGATGGACAATAGTAACCGGAGAGTAAAACTCTTCTTGTTAAGGCTCTAAACCCACAATGGGTTGATCCCTCACCATCATGTAATTTGGAGAGGACTACTTGAGACTCTTCATCCCCCAAACAGCGCAAGAGAGGTTTACTATAAGATTTCTTGTACAACACGTCTCTCAATATGATAAAACCACGAGCCTTGTGTTTCAAAGTTCTGGCTAGTGACTTATTCGGAGGCACAACACCATCGGAGAGATAATGCAGGAGAGGAAACCTCCAGTCTTGAGGTTGTTAATGGAGGGGCTTTCTAGCACATGGAGGGGCTTTCTAGCACATGGATCCATGGATACGACTCCGAATATGCTATGGTTGTTAATGAGTCTGCTAGCTCATTTTCTGCCCGGGGAATTTGCTCATAAACAACACTTTTAAACTTGAGTGCTTCATTCTTAAGGAGGAGTAAGTATTTCACAAGTTGCTCCTTCTTAGCCTCAGATTGGCCTTGGGCATGGTGGATAAGAAGTTGGGAGTCACTTAGTAGCTTGACCCTCTTAGCCCCACAAATGTAGGCTAACTTTAAACCAGCTATAGTTGCTTCGTATTCGGACTCATTATTAGATGCCCTGAAAGCAAAACAAATAGCCTGGTACATTTTGTCTCCATACGGGGAAGTCAAACACACCCCTGCACCACACCCCATAGTGCTAGACCCACCATTTGTTCGGACTACCCATACCTTTTTATCTTTTATATCAGTAGTTTGCTCTGAATCCCTGTCGGAGTGGAATTCAACCAAAAAGTCTGCCACAGCTTGGGCCTTGACTGCTGTTCGGGAGGCAAAATCTATGTCGAAGTCCCCCAACTCTACTGACCACTTAGTCATCCTGCTTGAAATGTCTGCCTTTTGGAGGACATTCTTCAGGGGAAAAGAAGTCTGAACGATGATGGGATGAGCCTGGAAATAAGGCCTCATCTTCCTGGCAGCTATCACTAGGGCCAATGCTAACTTTTCGAGTTTCAAGTAACGCCTTTCTGCATCTATCAAACTTTTGCTGATGTAGTATACTGGATGGGGATGTCCATCAACCTTTCTTACCAATACAACACTAATGGCACAACTTGAAACTGCCAAATATACGAAGAGTGTCTCCCCATCAACTGGCTTAAACAAAGTTTTGGGGGAGGACAGGTTCTTTTTTATCTCATTGAAAGCCTCATCACACTGTGGAGTCCAATTGAATCCCTTTGCACCCTTCAAGGTTTGAAAGAAAGGTGCACACCTGTCCGAAGACCTTGAGATAAATCTGTTTAAGGCAGCTAATCTCCCCGTTAGTCGCTGTACTTCTTTAGTGTTTTGAGGAGGCTCCATTTGAAATAGGGCATTAAGCTGGTCCGGGTCGGGTTGTATTCCATGCTCACTTATAATATAGCCCAGAAACTTTCCGGACTGCACCCCGAACACACACTTTTCAGGGTTTAATTTCAAATTCACTTTTACCAAGTTGGTAAAAGTTTATTGGAGATCGGACAAGTGCAACTGCTCATCCACACTCTTCACCATCATGTCATCAATGTACACTTCCATATTTCTTCCAATTTGATCAGCAAATTCCTTGTTGACTAATCTCTGATAAGTAGCCCCAGCATTTTTCAAACCAAAGGGCATTACCTTGTAGCAATGAAGACCTCTGTCAGTGACAAATGTGGTATGCTCTTGATCCTTTGGATCCACTTGAATCTGATTGTATCCGGAGAAGGCATCCATAAAGGAAAGCAGCTTGTTCCCAGAGGTGGAGTCCACTAACTGATCAATCCGGGGAACTGGATACAAATCTTTTGGGCAAGCTCTATTGAGATCTGTGAAGTCAATGCACATGCGGCACTTGCCATTTTTATTTTTTACCAGAACCGGATTGGCAGTCCACAAAGGATATTGAGATTCCTTGATGTGCCCCATCTTTGTGAGCCTGTCAACTTCTTGCACAATGACATCAGCCTTCTCTTTAGAAAAAGCTCTTCTTTTTTGAACCACTGGTGCTACGTCTCTCCGGACAGATAGGTGATGTGATATCACTTCTGATGGAACCCCAGTAACATCAGCATTACACCAAACAAAAACGTGTTGATGGATCTTCAAAAACTTTAACATTTCAATTTTCAAAACAGGTGGCATCTTAGACCCTATCTTGACACTTTTCCCACTTCCAAACAGTGTGTTTCTACCTCTTCAACCGGTATCAATACTCCAGGGGTCTCTCTGGGGTCATCAATTTCACCCTCACCCCCAGAAAGGCCCTCAAACTACTATTGTTCATTAATACGGACTGCCCCCAGCGTCCGAGGAGCCAGAGCAGTGGCATAACATTCTCTTGCAATCTTCTGGCTGCTCCGGACGACTCCAACCTGTCCCTGAACAGCATATTTCAAGAACTGGTGGACTGTTGAAGCTACTGCATGCATCCTAGAGAGCCAAGACCTCCCTAGAATAGAATTATAGCAAGTGGGACAATCCACCACAATAAATAGTATTCTAACCATTTTCTTGAAAGGGACCTTGCCCAATAGAACTTCTTCTTCGAACTCTCCGATCACATCTGCTGAGCTGCCTGTAAAGCCCATAATTGATCTGTCCAAACTCTGAATTACAGCTGGATTCTTCATTCTCTTGTATGTGGTTAAGAAAAGGATATTGGCTGAGCTTCCAGTATCCACCAGAATTCGCCTTATGTTGTTGCCCCCAATAGATGCTCCTATGACAGCAGCATCCTCATGAGGGCCAGCAATGTCTCTTAAATCATCTTCATCGAAAACAATGAAGGGAATGAGTTTGGTGACTGATAGGAAGTCATGCCTCCTTCTAGCTGGGAGGCTAAAGTATGCACGTGCCTCTTCCTCGAAGAAGTAGTAGGAGATGTCATAGTGTCTCCTCCGAAAATTGTAAGTGACTCAAAAAACTTAATGAGTCCGGAGACCAACCTAGAACATTCCTCAATTGTACCCACTCTGTTTCGAGTTGGATCAGGATCCAAGTACTCAGATTCCACGTCAAACCTTTCAATTATAACCATGGCTCCCTCCGGAGCCGCATTACTTGGACCAACCCGATGAGTGTTATCAGGCCTGTTACCCCCTCTTCTTTTCACGTAAGCCCCCAGCTTTCCCCTCTCAATCAAGTTCTGAACTTCTTGTTTCAATGCTATGCAGTCATCAGTGGTATGACCAATATCGTTGTGATACTGGCAAAAAGAGTTATTACGATGCTCTCTGGGAGACTACAGTGTAGCCGGTCTCCGGTAATGCACCTCTTCCTTTGTTTAATCAAAAATAGTGGCCACACTTTCTTTCAACTCTGCGAACCACTCTGGTTGCACCCATGGCCCTCTCTTGTTTCTAGATTGCTGACTTTGAGTAGGAGCAGCTGGCTGAGACTGAGCTTTTGCCCTGCCATGCCCCTGTCCGGTCTCTCTTGTTTTATTTCCGGACTGATTCTGATTGGGATTTGGTGCCACTAGGGTAGACCTCACCTGCCTGTGCACCCTGGTTTTCTTTGTTTCATCGACGTTTATTTGTTTTCCAACCTGATTCAGCAACCCTCCCCATGTCATGGCCTTCTTCCTGGTCAATGAATCAGCTAGATTGCATGGGTTCAAACCCTGCCTTAGGGATGTTATTGCCACCTGTTCGAAGCAATCAGCCAACCCATTATTGGTATTCACAAAACAGCTTATATATTCTTTCAAGGACTCATTTGGCTCCTTGGCACAATGGATTATTGTGTCTCCATTGCCCTTTAGCTCTTTACTCCCTACAAACTGCCTTCGAAAGGCTACCCAAAAAGTATCGAAGTCTTTAATACAACCCTGAGGCAGGCTGTTGTACCATTTTAAAGCACTCCCCGTAAACGATTGGGAGAATGCCCTACAAAGTAGCTTGTCATCGTCGTCAAAGTTCATCATGAAAATTTTAAATTGTTCCAAATGGTTGTCTGGATCAGTACTGCCATCATACTTTTCTATTTTGGTACTGTCAAACCTCTTAGGGAGGTTTCCGGACAGAATTTTAGAAGACAATGGAGATTGCCTCCAGTTTCTTCCACGACTGAACATAGTACCCTCATTGGGAGTTGCAAAGATACCTGGCTCATCGTAAAAAGCGAAGGGATCCATCAGCATCCGGTCCACATGCTTCCGGCTATGAGATGATCCTTTACCAATATGCCTCTTCATCTTTCCTTGTCTATCCCTTTTTCTTGAATATTTTTTAATCTGCTTTTGCTTCTTTCTAGTTCGACCCTCATCGCTGCTAGAGGATAAGGACTTTTCAACTCCCTCACTGTCCGAAGAGCTATCAGAAGATTCTGAGCTTGAGTCAGAACTCTCCACTGGCTTAGACCGGTGAGACTTTTTGGAACTGGCATGAGTCTTTTTGGTGCTCACATGAGTCTTCGACGACTCATGCTCTCTGGGTGTGATGAGCAGCTCATGCTTTGGACTTTTCTTTCACGCCCATCTTGGCCTTTTCGGCCCTCAGAGCTTCTATTTCACCCTTTAGCCTATCACGCTCTTCGATAGTGTATTCATCGTTCTCTCCCACCACTTCGAGCAAAGCTGGTGGTACTTCTGGATTGTTCGGATTCATTCGGACAGATTTTCTTAGCTGGTTTTGAATGCTTGATTCAGGCACCTTCTCCTCCCACTGTGGTCGCCAATTTGGTGTGGACTATTATTGCCTGAGGGTAGGCTGGTAATTTTGTTGGTGTTTTATAGAAGTGTGTGGGTGTTATGTGTTTAGAGTAGAGAGTAGAGAGATAATTAAGCAGCCTGGTAGCAGTTAATTCTCATTACCCACACTTAATGCAGGTGGTTGGGTATTTATACCCTGATGTTTGGGCCCTTATGGGCTTTCGGGTCATGTTTAATGGACCCGGGTCATGTTCAAAGACCCATGAGCTCTAAGTAAGAGAGCAAGTAGCTTAGTCAAGAAGTGTTTAGGTTTTTTAGTACTTTTGTCATAATTCGAACAGTCCTATGGTCAGAGCGTTCGAAGTGGTCTGTCCGGTCCGGAGGCCTTGGACTGATCTGTCCTTGTCCGGGGAGCATGCAGAATTCGGACTCATCACATTTGAGCTTTTTTGTTTCTGTAGTTGTTTAGTCTTTAATATTAGTGGAAGTATTTTGGCGAGGTTATAATTTATCACTTCTTATGTCATAATACGGAGAGACCTTACAAAACTTCAAAGAGCACCTCACATTTTTTTAAGTCCTCACATGACTGAACCCATGTGGCACTTTTTATATATACTTAGCAGTTTTTTATAACGTTGTTAGTGTAATGTTAGTAAAGGAAGAAGATGAGACACACCGAGCCATTTCCTAGTTTAAAAAATTCATCTTCGATGCCGAAACTCTGTATTTGCAATTTAAAAACTTAGTACCGACAGTGGTAGTAGCCTGAAACTCGATATATGTCATACAATTTTGGTTTGAACCTCTATTTTAAGAAATCTTTTCTAAAATCCTAACATATTAAGTAGAGTAATCTCATGGTTTGTACATATTTTCTCACTAAATTTTACACCAAAAGTCCAACCCCTTCAGAGGGTTAACTTTAACCAATATCGACACTCTAAACTTGCGGGGGCTTAAAAATACAGGCTATGAATTTGGTATTCATCTAATGCATTTTTTACGTGACTCTCTGTACCAAATGTATTCCGTATTTTCAACAATAAGGTCGAATATTAAGCAACAATTGTAGTGCTCTAGCTTACCAACATATTTGGGGCAGAACGTGTAAGATTTCTAACTGACTTACAATTGGTAGTTAATAATTCTTTGATATAAAGTAAAGCAAAGAATGATGCATGAATCATTTATCTAGCAAAACTACAGGTCAAGGTCTGTAAATTTAAACATGTATCATGGCCTGAAAATGAAATTATTAACACTTTTGATTCTTATAGAAACTTTAAATCTGAACTATGAATAGTTGTGCAAGAAAAACTTATCATATTTCAGCCAACTTGAGTTGAGATCTTTGAATTATCCTTCAATTCTATGGATATCGATGAGGCGCCATATGGGTGAAAACCAATCAGGGCCTACCACACCCAAAGGAAGCTTCCAAATGATAAAGTTGTGGTTAGAAGTATAAAAATAATATAAATTATTTACAACATACTAATTAAAGACATTCTATCATTGAGGGGTAACTATACCTCTTGCTCGATGCTTAGGCTCAAATAAATCATTATTTTTACTCAAAGAACTAAGCAAATTTAAATAAAATCCCCACTATGGATATTTTTTTATAGACTAGTCCTATTATCCAGTTATTACTAGCCCATAATACATGTAGATGCAAAAGCATTTATGTAGCACTCCAACACATGCCAATAATTTTCGAACCTAATTCATGCCTCATCAGTAACAATATTTGATGATGTACATTTTGATAGATATAGTTTAGACATAGTTGGATCCCTTCCTAAAATATGATGAGTTTGGCGATATCTTTTAGTGGTAGGAGACTTTTTCTCTAAATGGACGGAGGCTGAAAAAAATATATAGGTTTTGAGCCTAAGAAGTTATACACTTGCTTAGAACTATCATTTTTTACAAGTATAGGTTCCCCCGAACCATAACCTTTCATAAAACTTTGTAATTCCAGAGCGAGAAAATATACTGGTTTTGCAGCACCAGAGGCATTCGATAAAACTTTTTAGCTCCATTCCACCCTCAAGAAAATGAAGATTTTGAGGTGACAAATTGAACCATTATGGATGGGATATATTGCGTCCTCAAGGATTCTACATGGAAGTGGATCGACTTCGTCCAAGAGATACTACAGTTCTACCAGACTATCTCGAGAAGAAATACTGAGGAAACTTTATTTTTCCTAGTCTATAGAATGAACGTCAGCATCCCGGTATAAACATTTATGCATGCATTTCAAATAAAAAACTACAATGAAGGAAATAAGGGTGTAGTTGTAGAGCCGAAGTACATCTAATCAAGGAAAATTGATCAAAATACATCTCCAAATGGAATACTACTGAATACTAATACGCATCATCTATGAATCTAATATTCTCTTTCATAAATTCAAAATATATTTCCTTAGAGTATATTTTCAAAATTACATTTTTTACACTATTTAAGTACATTTTACCATTGTAATTTTTTGTTTTATTATCATATCTTTATGTATTGTTGGTGAGCTCTCTTTTGTTTTGATAGTATGGGTAGTTTTTAATGATATGAATGGATTATGATGTTATCTTAATCTCTATGTTTCTATACTTATGTGTTTGAATGTTAAATGGATAATGAATTCCAAGCAATAACATCAAAATATGGTAAGTGACCTTGATAAGGGAATTTCTTCTTAAATATATATATCTAAAATGATGAACGGTAACCGGAAAAGAAAATAACGATGAATATAACTATTTTTCTTTATAAACATATAATCAATCTTGTACATCCAAGGTTTTTTTATATTTATAAAGTGTATATAATACTCTATCTTGCCATTTACTCGATAACGGTTACCACTTTGAACGTGTGGTCGTGTCTACAACATTAGTCACATTCTCTAAAAATGTGGAAATATATTTGTTAGTAACGTAAAATACTATAACACATGATATCCATCATAATCGTTTGAATGTCCTTCCCATATATCCGGCTAGTATTCTCACGTCCTTTCTCGACTGACTTATTTATGAACTCTGTATTGTATCACCTATTAGCCTCACCTTATATATTCTTGTCTTGTACCATTTTTATAGCCCTCTAATGATAGTTTATTTGTGGCTCTCGCCTTATAATATGTGTCAACCTCGTCATTCGGTTCACCTCGTCTTTTGGTTGATTTATACTACCTACAACTTGCCCTTTTATTAGTATCTAATGTAAGCTTACCTCATTATTATAAATAATATATATCTTTTATATGATATAGCTTTATCAAGATTCTCCATAATCATTTAAGTAATTTTTTTCGAATACAACTTCTTGAATGACAAACGAAAACTATAATGACGAGGTAGTTTGTTCGTAATCTTTAATTGATATTTATAGGTTAGTTATATATATTAATTTTTGTTTTTAAAAACAATTGTGTATATTTAAGTCTTGTTATGATAGACTCTCACCAACATAAGTAAAAAATGGTGGCACCGATTAATCTTTTTGTCTGATACATTTTGAAACCGTATATCATTCGCAAAAATAGGGAACGGATTCGTGTTCTGAGGAGTGATTTTGATTTGAACTTCATTGTTAAGATTGTAGTTATAGATGTGTGTGTTATGTTCCAATAACCACTTCGTGAACCCAAACTGTGATCCTGATCGTGCTTGAGTGCAGGGGAAAAAAGTGTGCGTGAAATTAAAAAATTTCCTGCCAAATTTTATTCTCTTGACCCAGAAATGGCTCTCAAAAGGAAAAAAGATGCGAAAAATCCGCCAATTTCCTTCCTCGTGTAGAAGTGGAAAAAAGGTAATTTCTTAGACATGAGAAAGGGAATTGGCCATATATTTGTCATATTTTGTCAGTTAGATGATATCAATGACCATATGTTGGAAGAAGAACATCATATTTGTGTATGGTATTCTCGTGATATCGTGACTTGTGTACCTGATTTGGGTGAACTGCCCCCATCAAATCTGGGAAGATGAGACATGTTTATTTACCACTATATATGAATTGGGTCTTCGGTTGCCCTTATATCATTTTATTCAAGAGTTCTTTTAGATACTTAGCCTGATGCTAAGTTCAAGCATTCTGAACATCCCAGTATCTTAGTCAGGTTTCCTAAAGAATGTTGGTGTGAATTATTCTAAAACCTCATTTAGCTATAGGTATTCATGATGGGAATAAGATCATTAATTTATCATCTTCTGACCATCATCGGAAAAGATCGTTTATGTTTGTGACTGAGAAGTGAGAGTATCATATTGAAAAATAATATGGTCATATTGAACATATGTGGATGAATACCTATCAGATACGATTTGCGTAGCTCTAGTTTGTCTTACTGATTTGTTATAAGCTTTACTGATTTTTAGCTATTGTCTTTGTTACATGGTAGATTCAGGAAAATATCAACAGATATTTATAAAAACATACAAAGGGAGTGATATAAATCCTTGTCAAAATTGTACGCTACTGCCTATTCAGTGTGGTTATTAGAGTTTCACTCGCTTTCTATAGAGGTACATTTTTTATTAGCAAGGCATTAGCCTATTCCAGAACTTACGATGAACATTAATGGTAAATTAGCCTTACGATGAACATTAATGGTAAATTAGCCTTATGATGACCGGGAAGGAAGTTATCCTCGAAAATTTACAAGCGGACCTTATGCAACAGATATATAATAAGAACAAATTTGAGATTAGACTGTATGTTCCTAAAAATAAAGTGAAAAAAGACGGTGATGAGGCCTCCCCGAGTAAAACTGCTAGAAATAATAGATGAGTCAATGGTGAAACAACATCATTGCTCTAGAGTGACGAACTCGAAGGTTCACAAGAGAACCGAGGTTGTCAAAATAAGAAAAGTGAGGGTATGGTGAATCATGCGCACTCGGGGGAATAAAGGCAGGTAGAACTGGGAATAGAGGTTCGTATTTAGTATTGTGATTCTCTCAATTATATTTTAATGGATGTTGTAGTTGACCCTTTTGGTGTTTGTAATTTTTCAGAATTATCATAACTCAATGCTATTGGTTTATCAATGAATGAACCATGTGGATTTCGAGGTAATAGATAATTTCAAGCTAAAACCTATGGTCTTTGGACCGGTCAGAGACCTTAACAAGGATTTATGAATATACAAGCGAGTTCATGATGTTTTGAAACAAAGGTTTGAGAAACATATGAAGGAAAATTTTGAAATGGACAGAGTTGTTGTGAAGGTATATGCTGAAACAAATGTCTTGAAAACTCAAAACACAAAATCAATTTCTCTGAAAGCTTCTCTGGTAACTCAAATTAAAGAAAAATTTATGCATAACAGAAAGCTGATGACACAAAATGTGACTCTACTAAATCAAAATATGAGTCTATCATATAAAATTGAGACGTTATATACCAGTATGAGTACAAAGACGAGCGAAAATATGATATTTAAAGATAAGGTACGGAAATTTAAAATAGTTATGAAATATTCTAAGAGGGTGATGAAAGAGACCACAAAGATGGTGAAGGAATGAGAAAACAAAGTCATAGAAGATGCGCAAGGTCTACTGGAGAGATCCTAAAAGAATAATGTCTTCGAGATTTGGAGAAAGAATCCTAACATTAGGTTATGTAAATTTAGGTATCTACAACATCAGCACGAGCGTTTGGGCTTATCATACAGGGAAAAATAAGTATACGAGAAAGAGAGTGATGGTAAAAATATGGATGATGAAGTACGCATTATTGAGGGAGAACATATTGCTGAAGGAGTGAGAGATGCACCTCTGACTGCCTAAGACAAGGATGGAAACATCAGTTTGATTCTACCTTGTATTGAGCAGGTTACTAAGGGTGTTACCAAAAATAATTTTCCACATCGGGTTAAAAAAATAGGACCAAGCCATTGTTAATGGAATTTCTTGTATCTCAAAACCTTTTGTTTATGGTATGTAATATACTTGGAGATGTGCTTTAACGTCTGTTATATTGGATATAACTTGATGTAAGTAATGTATGTCAACATGTGATCTCATTGTGTACGGTCAGATACGTAGTTGACTCGTGAGTCTAGACATGGTATAGTATGTTGCATAATGTATGACTTATCAACCTTAGACTTGGTTGAATGGCCATGTTCGCTTATTTAACATTGTAAATTATGGTTCAGTATGGCCCATCGTCTGGCCTTATATTTTGACATTTTAATTTAGGGATCAGTATGGCCGCTTGCGTAGCCTTACAGACTTGGTTCGTGAACTATTTTGCTACTTTGAAACTTTAAGACAGGCCTCAGTATGGCCACTTGCGTGACCTTATGATCAATCAACCTGAGGTTTGGTTTATTGACAATTTATGTGTGATTCTTGTTACATACGACCCATCATTCTATAGTTTCTTATCATTTAGAGTAGAGCTTTTCTATCGTGGATATTATGTTGTTTATAGTTATTCAGGTGTGAAGATCACTCGGTGTAGAGTTTTTCTAGTATGGTGATCTCTTGGTGTAGAATCCATCGATTATGTAGGTCATGCAGCCCTCATTCCCTCATATTTTATTACACTTGTGTTAGAAAAATGCTACTTAACTATCTTTATAACTTAGGTTTATTAATAAACGTAAAGATTGGTTTTTTAAGTTCGAACATGTAATTGTATTGTAGGTTATCGTAACGAGTAGTTATTAAATATCAATATTCATTCCTACTTCACGTATGATTTATCGAATATATAAACAATATTGGTCACTTCTAGGAAACGTTATACATTAAGAACAAGCTTACATTATGCCTCATTAAAAAAATATGCGCCACCCCAAGGGTAAAGTAGTGCACATCCACTTTACAAAGCCTCATTATACAAAGTCCCGTTATATATTTTTAGATGTTGGATATTCCAAGGTTGTTTTAGTGTGTTCCTTTTCATGACTTACAACTGATGTGCCCCATGATATCCTTTGGAGATCAGTTGGTATGGTTCACCCCAATTGGGAGCTATTTTTCTTGCATTTGTATCTTTAACTCCCTCGAAGAATTTATTCATTACTAAACCGCCTTATATAAAAGCTCGAGGGTTCAGTGAAAAATCAAAATTTCCCTTCATGAGTCTTATATAATGCTCTGCCTGAACCCAATCTTGGTTGCCCCGTTCCTCAATCAAATGGATGGAAATTTTTCATTCATTATTATTGTCTTCCTCCAAATAATACTTGACTTTGTGACTAGGGTGATGATCTTTGCAGGCACGACAGTCTTTATCCCATATACTAAGGGAAAATGAGTTTCTCCAGTGGCCAACCTTGGGGTCGTCCTATACGCCCAAAGCACATCGGCTAATTTATCATGCCACTTTCCTTAGGCACTCATAATCTTTTTATTTATTTTATGAATAATAGTTATGTGCGTATTATTTATTACCTCCGTTTGGCCATTTATTAGGGGGGGGGGGGGTAATCTGGAGTCAAAAAATAATTTACATCCTCTATCACTTGGAAAACAACATCATCACCTTGTTTTGGAATTAGGGTCCTTTATATATCATTAGAATTTATGGGATCCCGAACCTAATTAATATTTGACTTTGCAGGAAGTCCTAATTTTTGTGGACCCTTGTCTTGTATAAGGCTTTCGCTTCAACCCATTATTTAAAGTATTCAACGAACACCACTAAAATAAATTATATTCCGTGTAGCCATGGGTGGAGGTCCCACTAAATTGATCCCCCACTTATCAAATGAGAGAGGTGTTCGGACTATGCATATTGGTTTACTAGTAAAAAGGATCATATAGACATATCTTTAACACGCATCGCGTCCTTGGACGATGGCTTCAACATCCACTGCTAAATTGGACCAATAAAACCTTCCAAAAAGAATATTCAGATTAAGCTTTGGTGTCCATAGTGTGCTCTGGTGACCCTATTGTATAAGTCTTTAAAAATAAAGATAGCTTAATTATTGTTTAGGCAATTTAACATCAGTGAAAAACTCCATACTTAACCGCTCGTATTTGCAGTACTCGGGACTCAGTTTTCCCTATAGGAAGGACATGATCTCGCAATACAATACGTATTCTTGTCGCCAGTCTTTGACTGTTTCCATTTTCATGATTTCAAATTCCAACTTGTAATCCTCTTTAGTTGGTGGTGGGATAAAATATCACCCGGACCTAAAGAATCGCAATGTTAATTTTTAAACACCACTCTATAAAATTTCACTTTCTCTCTCTATAAACTATTCCTCATTCACAAGTTGTCGAGTTTGTTTTTCCATTGACTTAAAACTTAATTTCTCATGGACAACCTTAAAGTGAATTTTATGCGTAAGTTGTTGGGCTCCTCCAAAGATGTTGATTTTGAGCGAGCCTTCAAGTATGTGCGTATTATCATCTTTTCTATCCTCCAAGTTTAAGTGCACTTGTTATGAGGATATACCCGATATGTCTGAGCATCATCAAACTTTAGGTTGCAAGGATATTCTACCGGTTGGACAAGCTTTCACTCTAGCGCGAGGACTCGTACCCAAGTCACCTTTTCCGACCCTTCGGTCAACCTTTTTTATCAAATTAGGGAGAGGGGAATACTATACTGGAGCAAGGGTATGGAGAGAGAGAAGACCATGTTGAAGATTCAGAGTGCCGCGTATAATTTTAGGTGGGTGAATGAGGGGTTGTCGTTGGTGGTAGCCATCATGGAGGAATATTTTAATACCCATAAGGATATTGTGCAAGTTAGGTAAAGATCAATCCCTGATGAGGTTCCCTACTTTTTTGGCCCCGAGTTTGTGTGGCTTAAGAAGACTATGGTAGCCACTGAGAAATCCAATAAATCATATTGGACAAGGGTTAAGAGGTTGAAATATGACCTGATCGAAACAAATATGGCTCATATGGCCAGCATCGAGAGGGGAAACAAACCCAATTAGTTGATCAAGACTCGTGCCAATGACGTAGAGAAACATCATCTTCATGACATTCATTTTGCCAAGATGTACCAAGAGAAGGTAATACTCTCATACATTCTATCATCACGGTGAAGCCAAAGCCATCCAAGAAATGCAAAAACATACCATCAACTTGGACAATGAATCTCATTTTGGCGAACTCTTGGATATTTCTCCCATTGCAACGTCCTCTTTACATGTGGACAAGGAATTTATTTCATAAAAAAATATCTCGATGTGGTTTTTTACTTTTTCCCCTTTTTTTATATATAATAATGATGAACATAATAATATTTCTTAATAAAAATATGATCAATCTTATACATATATGGTTTTTCTATATTTATAAGCCGTATACAATACTCTATGTTTTACCATTTACTCTCTAACTGTTACCACTTTAAATGTGTGATCGTGGCCTAAATGTTAGTCATGTTCTCTAATAAATGTGAGAACACGTTTCTTAGTAACGTACAATGTTATAACACGTGTCATCCCATCATAATCGTTTGAATGTCCTTCTTATTTTATCGACTAATATTCCTATATCATTCGTCTAGTGGCTTCTTTGCAGCTTTTTTATTATATCACATCATCTTGTATATGTTCATTTTGACGGTTAGTTACCTCGTATTTATTTCATAACCCTCATTTGGTAGTTTCATTATGGGCCTCATCTTATACCCTGTGTCAACCTCGTCATTTGGTTCACATTTTCTTTTGGTTGCTTCGTATTATCTGTAACTTACCCTTTTGTTAGTCTTTGATATAATCTTACCTTGTCATTATAAGTAATATATGTTATTTATAGGATATAAACTTATAATATCTATGAGTTATAACATCACAAATTGACATGTGAGTCATACTATCAAAATATGTTAAGTGACATGAGAGTCACGTCATCAAAATTAACCTGTAAATCATATCATAAATATATGCCAATTTACCCGATAAGGGAATACCTCATCAAATTGAATTGCCAACGATTAAAAGACCAAATAACTCGAGTATAAAAATAAATAATATTCAAATATTCGCTTTTATAATTTTGTTCACCCCTCAAATATGAAGTGGAGTTGTTTATTTATTATACAAATAATTCTTAGAAATATGGATGTTTGACATGTGTCAAATAAGACACATGACTATCATCCAATATAATTTCATACGTGATAATTACTAATTTAGCCTCTAACTCTTTAGGACATTTTTGTAATCTTGTCGTAGACTTGAAATATTCTAATAAGCCTTTTGTAATGTAAGTCTCGTCATTCTTTTGATCTTGTCCAATTGTCTTTATCTCGTCTATTAGGTGTTGTTCGTTTCTTACTAAGCCTTCTACAAAATAAACCTCGTCATTCTTTGTATCTTGTTCGTTAAGTGTTACTATGTGTATCAAAAACCTGCATTGATGTCATCATATATTTATCTCATGTATCAATGTCGTCATATCTTTTCCTTGTCTATGATGTACTGTTTGGCTCATCAAGTGTTCCTGAAGATGTCTCTCATCATGCATAATACATGTCCAATAACCATTATATACTCTGTAAACAATATCATACCATACTCTTGTTACATGCTTTTACCTCTCTAATAAGGGTATAAACCCTCTAACATAATATGCCCTTATCAGAGCTTCCATCAAGTCCTTAGATCAAATATAACATATGTATTTAAGGAATATAAACACAATCTAACGAGGTAAGGTTCGTCAATTTTTTATTAATTCTTTTATATTACTCATATGAGATGATATCACTTTAAGATTGCTCTGGTTCAAGTTAAATGAACATGTTTCTTAATATTGTGTCTTGCGTGCAAACTATTCGATGATCATATGAATCAACAACTTAAAATGAACGACTTGATGCATAAGAGACTTTTTACCTTAACGACTAGCTAGTAGATAGGGTAACTTACGAATCGCTAATTTTTATTTTTAAATCAATTGTGGAGATCAATTAGCACTTATTTTCATAAAAGCAAGTTTATTTTGTTTTTCCCCATAATCACACTTATTTAACAACCAAATTCATATTTCTTTAACCATTTTCTTTTTATTGTCGTAACATGTTTGCACTTAATTTCGCAACTGGAGCAATATTTCTTTTTGGCAATTAAATTACACATGATTCTGAAACTGGAACTTTGTTGCTTTTTAGCAACCAATTACATGTAATTCTGCAATTGGAACACAATTACATTTTCTAAACTTATTTTGTAACTCAATTACAAGTAATTACGCAACTAAAAAAATAAAAAATATATATTTCATGGATCTAGTTTTGTTCGTGTTAAAAAAAACCAATGGTATTTTCGAATTCTTTTTGAAGCTATGGTTTAAAATATATTATATTTAAAATAAAAAATGACTAAAGGGTATTTGTGACTACCATGTGGTCATTTATATATATTCATTTATCATTAGGTGGTATCTATAATTTATCAAATCTTAGATGGTTATTGGTAAATAAGTTTATATTGGATGGTTATTGATAGAGATAGCAAGTGTGATTGTGACGGTACATCACGTCACGTCACATTTAAAACAGTCATGTTGTTATAAATTCATAGAGAAACATATTCAAGCTGTTATAGTGTCATGCCATTACAGTTTCTTATTGTTATAGAAAAATTTAAGAATTTACCATATTTTTTAATTCGTTTATTAAAAATTATTGTGTATGCGTTAGTTTAGTCGAATTAAATAAAGCATAAATAAAATATTTGAGATATTCTATATTTTTTTATTTAGATATTTTAAATAGTTTATTAGATCTTTCAATTAATAGTTTATTAGATTTTTAAATAATATTTTTAAAATTATTGGAATCTTTAGATCTTTCAACTATTATATATTTTAAATAGTTTATTAAATATTCATTGTTCGAATCTTTAGATATTTATATATTTTAAAACTTCATATTTTAAAAGCTCATTACATTTTTCAACTAATAATATATTAGATCTTTCAACTATATAACTTTAGATGTTTCAAATAGTTTATTCATCCTTCAATACTCTCGGCTACATCTTCATGTAGCGATGAATCTCTCTCAAATTTTCTTATGTGTTGAGAATATTTTGGCGACATCTATCCTTAATTTTTTAATTATAAATATGGATTCATAAAAGAAGATCTGAAGTAAAGTATAGTGATTGTGCAAGAAAATAGAGGTAGTAGTATAGTGATTGTGAAAAAAAATAAAGGTAGTTCGAAGAGTAATGAATAAAAACAATCTTACTTATATGATTTTACTTCGTTGCAAATTGAATATCATGTTCGTAATGATTTCTTTTCTATATAAAAATACATTACAAATCGGATATTTGGATTACAACGTTCTCTTTATAAAATCGGATATCTAATTTGATAAAAAAGGATATCATTAATCAAATTGGATATCTAATTTGATCCAAAAAAAATTAAAAAAAAAATCAAAATATTAAAAAAAACTCATTTATTTCTCATTCATTTTTCATATAATATTATTCCTCCGAAAACTTCTACAAACAAAAACAGTTACTATAATTTTTTACACCAAATTTTTTCTTATAATACTCAATCAAAATTCGTAGCAATAATCGATGATTTAAATATTTAATACGATCAAAATATAACAGTTATTTTATTACGAATAATATTATAATATTTATAACAGTATAATAAAATTATTATAATGATAATAAAGCTATAATAAGTTTACACTAACAAATTGTTTATTAAATAATAACCTACGCATACTATATGCGTAATAAAAATATAAAATTAATATAAAATTACGATCCGATGACCATGGCGTGAATCGTATCGTGATTTTTAAACGATCAATCATGACCATTTTTACTATAACCATAAAAGCCGTGATACCGCCGTATTCTCTTACGTCCATACAGCTAAACAGCTCTAAGGTAATTCGCTATATTTCGGTCCTGATCTGTTTGCCATCGATAAATATCGGTAGATTAATAATAAATAAAATAGGTGAAAAACAGAACAAAACTAAATAATGAACCGACATATGAAATAACTTAGTTTCTGAAACAATAAACTATTCTAAAAATTAGGAGTTTTACTATTTCTTCCGAATATTAAGGGAATTAATATCCATTTAAAAAAGGAAATCCTAAATATTATTAATTTAATAATAGATAATATATTTATGTTATTACCATATTTGTCACAATTATCACGTTTTTAGTTAAAAATTTAGTAAGATCGTTGAAACTTTTCCTGTTTCCACCATTAAATGCCAGAAGTTTCCACACGCTCGTTTCGTTGCCGACCCATAATTTAATATGGATCGTCCATTCTCAGCCGTCAGATCCAAACTTCTCACGTCATTGTTGCTGTTTTCGCTGTCCTTATAAACTCATATTTCATCTTCTTCTTTCTTTAGTAGAACCAATCAATAGAGAACATTAAGAAGAAAATAAGTAATTTTCCGGCCATGGCGTTGGTCGGTAAGTCTTTATCATAAATCCATAATCTATCTAGCTAGCTATTTCCCTTCAAATTAAATCATCTACCCTTGTTTTCATCGTTTCTGTTGTTGCAATGAACCTTTTTATTTGAATATGTTTGGCTGGTGAGAAAATCTTAAAAGGGAAAGAGAGGAAGAAGAAATCAAACGCTTGGCTTTTGAAAATTTTCGTTAAGACTCTAAATTGTTATTTGTTTAATTTTCTGAGAAAGATGATCGATCAATCGCATAATGGTCTTATAATCTGAATCAATACGCTGCACTTGTTGTCTTTGTTTTTTAGGGTTATTGACGTTTGGGGGTTTTGATGATATCTCAGGTTTAAAGATGGTCATGGTCAGAAGATTTTGTGGGAGAGCTTAGGGGCTCTGAAATCGAAAACAGGAAGAACAGGTTACTGTTTTTGTGTTGTTTTGGAAATGGGTTGTTTTCAGTCAGTAGAAGGAAGACGGATCCATGGACGTGAGAGCCCCCTTAGTCTTGCCTCGCAAACTGCTTGTAAGTTTCCGAAATTGTTCTTCGATTCGATTTCATGTTTGGCACCAATATGTTTGTTTTGGCTTTTTGGGTCATTAAAAGTTTGCATCTTTTGTTGATTTTGGAACTTTTAATAATTAAAAGCTAATGCACTTTTGTGTCTGACTTTGAATTATCCAGTTAGTGTTAATGAAATTGAAGCTCTCTTTGAGTTGTTTAAGAGCATCAGCAGCTCTGTAACAGATGATGGACTAATAAGCAAGGTATTAAATTTACTATTACAGCTATCTGGCTTGTTTGTTTATATTATGTCCTATAATTGTAATTGAACAAGAGTAGGGATTCTTTTAAGTGTAGTTTTCGCGGCTGCGGCTGTGGCTGAAGTTATAGTTCGGTACTTCAAGGTTTTGTTTTGCTTATACAGGAAGAGTTTCAACTAGCCTTGTTCAGGAACAAAAAGAAAGATAATCTCTTTGCAAATAGGGTATGTTACATCTATTCTTCGAGAATCAATGTCGTTGTAGCTTATTCAAGTTAAAGTTAAACGCTTATTGAGGGTCTATGGACCGCAGCTGCCTTCTAATTAGATCTTGAACGTGTTGGATTGATATGCAGATTTTCGAGCTTTTTCATTCCAACTCCAAGAACAAGGAAGTAATTGATTTTACTGACTTTGTTAAATCACTAGATGTCTTCCGGCCAAGTGCCCCTTTCGAAGACAAAATTGATTGTGAGTTTTGATTACACCAAATCATAGACTATTCGTCGATTGTGTCTTTTCCGTTTGATATGAGCCTGATTCTCTCATGCTTGTTTTCAGTTACATTTAGGCTTTACGATATGGATAATACTGGTTTCATCGAGCGCCACGAGGTACATTTCTGAGTTCTTTTGCATAAAGCTACTCTTATCTATATCTTTTTTTACAATGTGCACATTGGTTATGCTTATGTTGAATATGACTACAACAATATGGGTCTCTCTTTTTGCTTTGTTGCTTTTAAGCATTTTGGCATGCATCTTATAGGTATTTATGTATGTGGCAGGTGAAGCAAATGCTTATTGCGCTCGTTGGCGAAGCTGAAATAAAGTTGACTGACGAATCGATTGAAATGATAATTGATCAGGTGATTATTTTTATTCCACCTTCTAATCAACTGTGTAGATTTCTCTTGTGCATCTTTCTCTTACAGTACTTACAGTACTTTTTGCGAACAGACATTTCAGGACGCCGATTTGAACAAAGATGGAAAGATAGACAAATCTGAATGGAGTTTATTTGTGAATAAAAATCCATCGTTGTTAAAGAACATGAATCTTTCTTATTTAAGGTACATAAAATAACATTGACAGAGTGATGATTCCAGTTGAACTTTTTTCCTGAAAAGTTCGAAAATCTTACACTTACCTTTTTTATGCAGGGACGTAACAACGTCATTTCCAAGTTTTGTTTTTCATTCTGAGGTAGAAGAGTACCCAATGTGAAGGAGACAATATCAAGGTATCCATCTTGGTTGCTCCAGATTATAAGAGTTCGAGTTCGAGTTCGAGTTTTTAATTTATATATGTTAATCAACTTCTCCTTGGAATATCTAAATGCAGGGAGAATCGGAAGTCTGAGTTTCTGTTTTCGTTTTCATTGTGGATTATTGAGATCTATTAATCGAGGATGAAGTTTTTACTATTTTGAAGTTGATGAAATACAGTGAGCTTATATAGAGAATATTTCGGCAAATTTTGTTTTTTTTAGTTTAATGAATGGTACTGTTTTAAGTTAGGGTTTAAATTGATCCAGTATGGTGTACTTTGTGACTGACAATTTCCTTTGGCATCCCACTTTTTTATTACAAGCTTTAAAGCTATGTTTGGTTGCCAAAAAGGTGGATAAACAAATTATTGAAAGAAAATTTATTTGTTACACAATGGAAAGTTTGAATGAAATATAATAACCAAGGAAAAATGTGAGAATATACTGTTATCTTTAAAAAAGAAACATTTTACTTATTAATCAAAAAGTATAATTTTCATTTTGTCGATAAAAACTGTATCATTCTTTAGTCACGTCTAAAAAAGAAACATTTTACTTATTAATCAAAAAGTATAATTTTCATTTTGTCGATAAAAACTGTATCATTCTTTAGTCACGTCACTTTACTGATATTACGGTTGTATTAAAACGATAAATATTATAGGTGAAGCTATTTCCTGGTAAAAAAATTTCTTTTTTTTATTATTTATAAAAAATTTCATCTTGTTATTTTTTTTATAAAAGAAAATTTTAATTTATCCTTGTTTTAATTTTACACAAAAAATCTAAATTTCTGCAGTAATCATCCACCTTCTACTCTTCTCTTTTAACTTTAAAAAACCCTAGCTATCAAACAATTTTGAAAAAGGTAAAAATCTATCGTTAATCTTATATTTATTTTTATTATATGGGTTGGTATATCGAATAAAATCTCTTCTTAAATGTATGATTTTTTTGCATAATGAGTTACAGAAACTCTATATGCAGAAGAAAAATCCGTTCATCGTTTAATCAAGTTCCTGCATATCGATCGAGTTACTAGTTTAATCGTTTTTTAATATCAATTTCTGGTTTAATTGTTTCTTTCCTATATATTGAGTTCAAAATATTGATTTTTGTGGTTTGATTAGTGTTTGGCTTTTTTTTTAAATATTATATGTGATTCTAAGTTCTTAACTTAGAATCACATGCTTTTAAAAAAACATGTCATTCAGAGTTGTCTCAAACCACATGTTTTCTCTTAAAAAAATATGTAAAAATAATTGAGTTTTTTTTTGTCTTTTAGGATTTAATTTCAGAAGTTAAATCATATATGTTGGGCAATGATGTGTTTGTTGTAATAAGGGTTTAATAGTGGAGAGTAACATCAAATTATAAATTTGAAAGTAAATAAAGGAAAAAAAGGTAAAAACAAGTGTTCAATGTCTTATTAAAAATTTGAAACGAAGGAAATATTAAATCTTACGGAAGAAATATTAAATCTTACGGAGAAAATAGCTCCACCAAAATATTAGTCTATTTTTATATCAAGTCAATTATTCTGTTGTATGTGTGGGCATCCATGCAAAAAGAGCCAACAAAAATAACAATATTTTTTTATTTTACAATTCGAAAACATTTTATTTTTCATTTTGGTTTTTAATCTAGAAAAAACTTCTCAATTATTTAAGTTCTATATCAACACAAAAATGTTTTCCAATTTTCGGTCTTGAGCATCACATTTTGAGAGAAAAAAGAAACTGAAATATGATTTTCTGTATTTAGAATTATTATTCCTACCATTTCCCCTCTATATCAACCCTTACAATTTGTGTTACTTCCACATTTTCTATGATTCAGACATAACTTGTTTGAGTTTTTGTTAAACTCTGTCTGATTCCACAGTTTGCTGTGTCCTGTAACCATTTTAAACTTGAAAATTATTCAGTTGATTTAACCATTATTTGATCTGAATTGAACCATTGCCGTGCACCATCTAGACCATATAGAAATTGAGTATTATGATCGTCACTTGGGACTGGACTGCCAGTGAACCTTATTAAAATTACACATAATAGTACTTCTTTAACATGCAAACATGCATATAAACCTATTATTGTTATTGGGTCAAAAGTACAACAAAAGAGAAACTATCCGATAACACTATCTTTGGTGTAAGCTAAGATAAAAGCTAACGAAGCAGAAAGTGAAAGAAGTAACAAAGGACCTGCTGGAATCAATTTCCGTGTAGCAACCAACCTTATTGCTGCACAATATACCAATACTTATAAACATGAAACAACTGTTATAAATAATTCTGAAAGATAAGAGAGGGAAATTAACATACCAAATACCAAAGAGAATAGAAAGGCAGATCCAAAGCCTATCGCTTCACCTATAGCGTTTGTCTCTGGTGCTTGCATAAGGGCATATGCCTACATGAACACCACCAAGTAAGTATTTAACCAGAAATTATAAATTTAGGCGTAAATACAAGGTCTGCACCACACACTACCAACAGTTTTAAAAACAATTTAGCACATAATAAATGGGTACGGAAAATAAAATGGTGATTAGTATCGGATTTGGATCCTGTCCACTGAAAATTTTGAAATGGAGGGTTCATTAAAAGATCTAAGAGTGGGTTCCAAATCATAAATTCAATTTATGGGTAGATGATTTGGTCTCAAAATCCACTCTTGAATATTATGAAATGGACCATCTATTCCAATTTTCAAATGGAGAGGATTGTTATCCAATACACCTCACCATACTTGTGAGGAGATTTGCTTGACATCAGTTATATGGATCTCTAACACATGCCACACAACAATCTATAATTTGATATTCAACATTAGAATACGTAGTACATACTTTTAGTTACCAACGATATCTATATACTTTGAAATTTACTTTGAACATGTTGTAAACAATGCCGTATGTTGAGTGACAATATATGACAAGACCAAAGAACCGAGCATGTGATAAAAGGTACGGTTCATATTAGGTTCACGGTTCACCAGAAATGACTTGCTGGTCAGTGGTATCAGGATAACCTGTGGAACCCACCCAAAACTGAACCGTGAATTTGTAGGAAGGAAGCTTGTGATAGTTGAATCACGAAATACACCTATTTTCCAAATGAAGTTAGATAAATTTGATAGTTAAATGATTTTTTTTCTAGATTGGACTTGGATCAGGTTAAATACAGGTTTTTGCGGATTAAACAGGCTGGCTAGTAACTGAATGGACCACATGTTCTTTAAAACAGTCGTGTTAGGGTTGTAGTTTCTTACACTAAAACTTGAACTAGTCGGATTTGGGTTGATACATTTTTTACTTAAACCAAAAGTGACCCAGTAACCTGTTTTGCAACCACTACAGTATACTACACTTGTGCCGGACAGTAAACGAACTAGCATAAGGTTGGGTTCCAGCCAAAGCGAATATCGTACAATTCGAGCTAAGCTTGTGAGAAAAAAGAGATTTCGAGTTTAACTTCGGTTTTTATTGTTTAGACTTGGCTCACGCATAAATTATTTTCAAAGTTCGACCCTAGGTTATTTGACCATAAGCCACCACTATACTACATACGACAAACTACATGGACAACACCAAAGAGTATAACCTATCTAGTTTCGAATTTGAAAAAAGTATCACTATAAAATGAAGCAAAAAGTGCAGACATACAGATGCCATAAGAGCTCCTCCTGTTAAGCCGCCGAATAAGGAACCCTTACTTCCTGATCTGAAATCTGCAAATTCAAATTCGTCATGTTGTAAAGTAAAAGATAGAGAAAAAACACTGAACTAAATGGTTACGAGATTCCAAGTAAATACATACAGGCGAATAGCCCGCCGCCTAGAAGCAATGAGCCGTAGACGGTAGATGCTACCGGAGCAAAGTCGGGTAAAAGTGAATTGCAGGTAAATGCTCGTCTCTTCGGTTTTGAACTCAGCTGTGACTTCCGGATTTGTCTAGAACAAATGTCAATCGGGTCTTTTTGGTGTCCATATTTCGATAACATAGATTTTGCCTTGCTCGCAGCCGGCGACGGGATCGGCAACACTGAGAAACAAAGTGACATCGTTGTCAGTCGGTGAAGAAGCAGAAGCCAAACTGTATTGAACGAAGTCTTCGTTTCTCTATCTGTTATATTAAGCCAATTCAGCCCATATCTGATTCCAAGCCCAGTGCAAATAATCACCGTATTGGGATTTTTACCCACGGTAAATAAAGGTTAATTTTGCTTCAAAAATTTGTTTCTTGTGAACTATAAGAGAGATGAATTAAAAATTATTTTTTCATTCATAGAATTTAGAATCTTGAAGGTAGTGATCCGACGGTTTTGGTTGGTCGGATTTTAGTCCGAACATGAAATAAGTTTTACATTGGCTATATGATTTGTTCATTATTGTTATTATTTTGTTTTAATTTTTAAATTGTCTTAATATTTTAAAAAGTAAAATTAATGGTTAAAATATATTTTTTTTATTCATCCGAAGAAAATATTATTAATCTAAACGAAGGAGACTTTTGAGGAATGTATTTTTGTATTCAGTACATACGGCAAGGCAAGCGTAATATTTGTTTTTGTTTTTATTTCTCACTAATCATATTTTTAGTATTGGAGGACGTGTTTTAATTTTTTTCGCGCACACAAATTTGATAGCAGAAATTAACGCGTGTAAAATTATTTATTATGTAGGCTTCCGTGTGTAACGGTTTTATATTTTTTTTGTCTTGGTCTTTCATTCATTTTAATCCCTGCATAAGTTAATGGTATTGTTATAACTCTTTTTTTATAAATATTTTACTCTCTTTTTTTCTATTTCTTTTTTTTTCACGAGTTTGTCTCTTTCTTTCCTTTTTGCTTTTCAATCCTTTTTAACTAACTGCTTTTCCTTTTTAAGATTCACTATTGTTTGTGAAGATAATAGAGGAAAATCGTGAAGCGTTAGATTATCAGAGTTACAGATCAATGGGTATAATTATGGCATGCTTTTCGTGGGAGAGGGTTTCTCAAAACCTCTCGTCCTATTCGTATTCATGTTTCATGGAAGAAACCAGAGTTAAAAAAAAAGATTTCTCTACATCATGCTTTTACTCTTTTATTTATTATTAATCTTTCTACTCTTGTTGGGAGCAATATTTATATTGTTAAGGTTGGTCATCCAAGTATTTTGTTTTCAAATTTTACGCATGACAGTCATGTCGTAAGCTGAGATAATTTGACAGATATCCAAAAGCATGAAGTTTCCTACCATGTTTAACATTATCTTCCTGAAAGGGAATGGGTCAAAAGCTTTTTGGCTGGTCCATTTTGATGAATATGGTCAAAACCAAGAAGAATGAGGTGGTTTTTTTATAATTATATGCTTAATCAAGGTCTCTGCTTTTCTCTTTCACAAGAATTTTTAGGTTTTTTCTAATATTTAATATTTTTCATTCTCAACTTGCTTCAAAATATTGAAGCCTACTAATGTGTATTATCATATTATTAAAGAATATTGGTCGTCGTTTCTCAAGAGATGAGTTTTCTATTTGGCACAAAGTATTATAGTCATGTAACCACCGCCTAGTTTCATTTTACTATGTATATTTTTACTATAATTGTTAGTGATCTTCTAAAATCCAACAAGATTTGGAAGTACAATTTTATTTTTATCTATAGTAATTAGGAGACTAGTTGTGGTCTTCGGAGGCTTCCAATTATCATAAGAGCGTATGTTTTTATTCTTTAACCTCTTTTATTTTACTTGGTTTCGATTTAAGTTTTGCTAGTTCATTTGCTTGCAACTCCAGTTGATAAGGTGACTATTTCAAAAGACATAATGGATTATTTAAAGAGTTACATCTTATTTTGATAAATAAAGTCACAAAGTTTCAAAAACAATTGTGGCTTTTTTTACTCCCAGTAATTTTATTGATAATGGTCAATGGACTAGTCTAGATGTTTAGGGAAGTTTCATTCACTTGTTGATAAAAGAACTGGTGATAAAAAATTTCATGCGAAAGGAACTGTGAAGCCCTCTCTAGAGAAGAAAGGTTTTGAAAAAAAAGCATATTGGTAAAAGAATATTGAGAAATATTTTATGTTGATACTTATAGTTTTGCCAATGTTCTTAACATTGAGCCCTATATTTTTCCAAAATTTGAGGTTAGTATTTCTTTAATTTGTCAAGCTATTGTGGTGCATGTGAAGGATTCTAATATGAATAGAAGGCATTATCCTCTTAAAGTGAATAAAGATTGTAATGAAGAGGATGTGAATTCAAGTAAAAATTAGAAGTTACCTTATAAGGTGATGTTTATCTTTATATCGTAAGTCTTACTGCACCCAATAAAATCTTATTGTCTTGTCTATAATAGATTTTATTCCATGTTTTGTCCCTTCTTTGGATCATGCTCTAGGTTATGCTTTGTTCAATGTTTCTAAACCATCTTTTCATATTCCGTTAAAGTTTATTATATTCGATAATGAAATTGATATGTTAGTTGTGGAAGAATCTCTTCCTGAACTTGAATTGAGTTCTTTGATAGGCGAGGCTACACATGCAGTTGAGGTATTTCTCCTACTAAGCATACTAAACTTATTCATCTTTGCAGTAAGCAAAATAATAGAGATATTCCTAAATTATCAAAACCTTCTTCTTAGATTATTCCCCTATCTTCAAAAGGATCGAGGCCTCAAATATATGAAACTCTTATTAGTATGATTGTTTCTTCTACAGAATCAGCTATTACCTTTGTTACTGTGGATAAAAATGTGAACCTTGAAGAGAATGTGGCTATCATCACTTATTTTGTTCTTTATGTTATAGTCTCTAATCTTCCTATTTTTTTAATGATTATTTCAAAATCATTATAGATATTCTACCAATTTCCTTCACCAAAGTTAGTATCAATCTGCCCATGGATGTACAAAGTTTATTTCATTTGTTTATTCCTGGGTTTATTTTCCTTAATTCTGGGATTCCTATTACCTCAAGTGCTACTTTAACCCTTCAAAATACTCTTCTTTCAAATTTGTCTTAGCTAATATTTTCATGTTTCTTTTAATAAATTTCTCATTTTGATGCATTAGCTAGTCGCATGGATCATAATGTCCATATTTCACCTCTTGAGATGGCACAAATGCATTTGAGCTTGGATTTTGAAGTAAGCTAATATTTAGCTTTGAATTTTTATTTTCTTTATTTTTTGTTAAAATAAATTTTACTATGTATATTCTCTCAGGTTATCCTCAATGGATTGAGTATGTAGCATCAAGCCAACATTAATTCTTCGACTCATATTTTCAGCCTTTATGCTCTTCTCGAATGATATTATGAGCTAATTGAATGAAGTGTTGTCATTTAAGCTGCTTTGGAGGAGAAAACTATATTCGGGAAACAGTTAAAGAGTAAACTCAAAGCTATTTGTGAGAAGTTAAAAGCTAAATCTTTCATTGTTAGCCAGTTAGGTAACATATTACTTTATGCCCATGATGATTTAACCAAAATATACATTTCTTCTTGTATTTTTGCAAGAGTGGCCTATATTCGAGACAGTGTTTGAGAAGCTTATAAGAAGAAACTTACTAACTTTGAGTTTGCTCATGATTTCTTATAGGAACGTTGGTATTTGTCTAATAGATGGCAAGACCATTAACGACACCAAAATTTAAAACCTTTAGAGGAAATTGAATTCTTTGTTTTCAAAGTATTAAGTTACTCATAAACATTTTATTGATAAACGTGAGACTTAGGCTCAAGATCATACTTCTTCTAAAAAGATGATGATTTCTTTTTCTCATAAAACATTTAGAAAATTTTAAATTCATATGGTTCTTGATTTTCATTTGGAGTACACTGAGCTTGACTTAGGTAAGTTTTGTGATATGTTACTAAGGTTATGAGGCCTTTGGGTTGGAATTTAGATTGTTATGAAGAAAAGTTTGATATGGGTAATGATTCTCATAACATTGGTGTTGAAACAAGGTATGGCGAAAGTTGGTGTTCTAACTATTGAAGTTGTTCATACCAAGAATGTTACTACTTCCGAAAAGGAAGTGTGATTTGTAATTTTTTATATTGTCTTTACTTTTGAAGGTGTGTTATTCTATATTTTATTTGAAAATAATCTTTTGATTTTTTTTGAGTATTATTTGTTGTTTTGCATGAACGAGTCTTTGTGTCTGTGACACCTCTTTCATTATCTAATTTTTTCAATTAACAGATCAATTTCAATACATCGAGAATTTATTTTTGGAACACTTAGGTTCTCTAATTGGAGTTCCTAGAATTTCCAAGTATTGTCATGGTGCATGACTCTTATGTAGGAGTTTTCTCTTTTTTGAAGCAAATATATCTTATGTTTATGAGGATGGAATCTTAGTCAATAATGATTTTATTTTCTACTTTTTGTTTATCTGACTTAATGATGATTTTTATTATTTGAGGCACATCATCTTAAAGTTTTGAGGAATCTAGTCATTCCAACTAAAGCATTTTTACTTAAATAATTTTATTGATAGACTTCTTATATGTCCTATTTTTCTGAAGAATGTGTTCCTGTTAAAAAACAAAGAGAGAAGTAGCCCCTCAAGTTGTGTAGTGGGATCACCAATACCCAACTTGGATAAAACTGATTCGAATGTTCTTGCAGCAACCGTTTTTTTCAGGATATCTTCCAGTTGGTCTTCGGATCTAACAAACGGAAGTTCGATTGTCCCACCTTCAATATTTTCTTTTATGAAGTGCCTATCTATTTCAACGTGCTTTGTTTTATCATGCTGTACCGGGTTCTCTGAAATCTTAATCGCAGCTTTATTATCGCACATTAACTGAGTTGGACATTTCAGAGGGGATCCGATTTCTTTCATTATCTTCTTTAACCAAAGTATTTTGGTAATCCCCTTAACGATTCCTCTAAATTCTGATTCAGCACTTGACAGTGATACTACTTTCTGTTTCTTACTCCTCCAAGTCACCAAGTTACCTCCAAGAAGAGTAAAGTAGCCAGCAGTTGATCGCTTGTCGTTAGGGTTCCCTCCCCAATCAGCATCTGTGAATACTTCAACATCAAGGTGTCCATTTTTCTTTAAAATTATGCCTCTTCCTGGTATGCCTTTGAGATATCGAATAATCCTCATTAATGCCTCCATATGGTGTTCCTGAGGATGATGCATGAACTAGCTAACTACTCCCACCACGTATACAATGTCGGGTCGAGTGTGAGCCAGGTAAATCAATTTTCCTACCAACCGTTGGTACCTTTCTTTACTCGCTGGTCTGGCCCCTTCAATTATCTTAGTTTGTGATTCACAACCATAGGAGTGTCATTTGGTTTGCAATCCACCATGCCAACTTCAGCTAATAAATCCAATATATATTTCCGTTATGATATATATCCCTCCTCTTGACCTAAGAACCTCGATTCCTAGGAAATACTTCAATCCCCCAAGGTCTTTCATTTCGAGCTCCTTGAAGAGGTTTTTCCTAAGAGAGCTAATTTCTTCTTCGTCATTCCCCGTTATAATCATATCGTCGACATATATTATAAGACAAGTGACTAATTCTCCTCTCCTTTTGTAAAACAAGGTATAATCCCCATTATTCTGTTTGTAGCTATACTGCGTCATTGCCATTGTAAATCTTCCAAACCAAGCACGAGGAGACTGTTTGAGCCCATATAATGCCATTTTCAGTTTACATACCTTATTTTTTTGAAAACCATCAGAGAACCCTGGTGGGGGTTCCATATATACCTCTTCTTCCAAGTCTTCATGTAAGAAAGCATTCTTTGCAACCGGAGAGAACGTTTCAGAGTAGTCTATACCATATGTTTGTGTATATCATTTGGCAACCAATTTTGCCTTGTGTCGCTCAATGGTGCCATCGGATTTATATTTTATATTAAACACCCATTTACACCCGACTGCTTTCTTCCCTTGTGGTAACACACAATTCTCCCATGTACCATTCCTTTTTAGAGCTTCCATTTCGGTATTCATTGCCTCATGCCATTCAGTCATCTTCTTAGCTTCTTGAGCTGTTTTAGGGATTTGTTCAGAGAGAATAGTAGCTGAAAACGCCTTTGCAATCTTCGTTATTCCTTTCCTGTCTATTTTTACCGGATATGTAGAAGCACGAGGAACCTGTTCCGGTGAATACCGGTCAGGAAGAACCTCTCTATTTTTTCTTGAGGGAAGAACCAGAGTTTGAGTTTCAACAAATGAACTTCCTGAAATGTCATGGTCAGTAGTATTTTGTGAATTATGACATTGTAAATTGTTTACCTCTTGATGGACATTTTCTTCGGCTGATTCGCTGGTAGTATCCATGGCATTTATTTCTTGTTGGACATTATCTTCGGGAGAATCATTGGTGGTAAGAGCTGCCTTGTCAGTCTCCTTTATGTTGGAAGAGGCATGTTCGGTGGCGCCATCTACCGACTCTGTCGGCATATCCTAAAAGTAACTTTCATATATCAACTGGTCGAGTGATTCACTTACTTTCTCCCCTTGAGAACGAGATTGGTGGTAAAAAAAATCGGATTCTAAGAAGTCACGGTCTATGGTGACATGGATTCGACGAGTAACCGAATTGTAGCACCGATAGCCCATTTGATGGATACCGTACCCAACAAATACACACTTTTCAGCACACGGATTAAGTTTGTTTCGACTTGTTTTAGGGATATGAACAAACACCGAACAACCAAAGACACGAGGTGGTAAGGTCATAACAAATGGAATTGTAACTTGGGTGGCAAGCACTTGTAATGGAGTTTTATTTCCTAGACATCGGGTTGGTAGACGATTTGCAAGATATGTGGTTATAGCAAGAGCTTCTCGCCAAAGAGAATGAGGAACTCTAGATTCAATCATAATAGCACGAGTTTTTTCAAGTAAAGTACGATTTTTTCGCTCTGAAGTACCGTTTTGTTGAGGTGTGTTTGGACAAGTGGTTTGATGGATAAGACCATTTATTTTCAAGAAAATATGCATTATTTGGTTGACAAACTCTGTTCCATTATCAGAACGGAGAATCTGTATTTTTTTCAAATTGAGTCAAAATCATTTTGTAAAAACAAACAAATATTTCTGGTAGTTCCGATTTATGTTTCATGAAGTATATCCAAGTCATTCTTAAGAAATCATCCACAAATAAAACAAAGTATCTGATTTGATTGTTAGTGGAATTTGGTGCTGGACCCCAAACATCAGAATGGATTAGCGAAAAAACATAATCAACTCTAGTATTACTTTGATTAAATGAGACCCTACGATTTTTCGCAAGAATGCAGGTTTCACATTTCTCATGAATGGAATTATTCAAAAAAAGACTAGGAAACAAACTTTTAAGATAGCTAAAAGAATGATGACCAAGTCGTCGGTGCTATAACCAAAGTTGCCTTTCGGTTGTTCCGTGAGCAAGCATGGCATGTCCCTTATGAACTACCTCATCAACATAATAGAGACCTCCTTATTCAGTACCACGCCCAATGATCTCCTCCGTACGAATGTCTTGTAAAATGCAAAAAAATAGATACATAAGAACCACAAAATTGAGTTGTTTTGCCACTTGACTAACAAATAATAACTTTAAGGATAGAGAAGGAATGTAGAGGCAGCTTTTAATTTCCATTTTTTCCGAAAAAATAATTGAACCTCCCCTTTGACTTCATAAATTTCCCCACTAGCAGTCTCAATATGGGACTTCTTTGGAGATGACATGTCACCAACTTCTCTAGGATCATAAGACATGGTGTCTGTAGCCCCGCAATCAAAGATCCAATTCATTGATTTCTCAAACCCTTTACCTCCAAGTTTTTTATAGGAGTTCGCCGCCATTCCTTCAAAACCAGTGTCACTTCCTTGCTCATTTTTAGTCGGATCTTCACCGCCACTTGTAGACGAAGCCCGTTTGACACTAGATCTGAAATAGTTATTTTTCTCCTTATGACCGTCCTCCCACCATTCTGGATAGCCAACTAGCTGGAAACATGTCTTTTTAGTGTGTTTCTTTATCCCACAATGAGTGCAATACAATTTGGATTTATCTTCTTTCTCTTTGGATCAGAATTTAAACCTCTGTACAGAATCTTTAGCAGCCAAACCCATTCCAATTTCAATCGAGTCACTATCAAAAGAACTTGATTTAAGTATATTAAGCCTGGCCACTTCCCTTCGTATTGTAGCATATGTTGTTTCCACGGAAGGAAGAGGATCTTTTTTCAGGATATCTCTCTTGACTGGTTCCAGCTTGTCATTAATCGTCATTAGAAATTGATAGAGTTTTTGTTCTTGAGTCTTCTTATTGTAGATCTGAATTTCTTATGGGTCTTTCATAGGGTTCGGATCTCGCCTATCTATAGACATCCAGATGTTCTGCAGTTTGTTCCACAAGTCTTCTAGTGCATCGGACCCTTGCCTTAATGAATTAGCCTTCTTATGAAGGTCAAACACTTGTAACGAATCTGTACCAGAACCGTATGTGGTGGCTAACCCATCCCAGAGGACTTTTGCAGTGGGATATTGCGAGACATTATTCACCAAGCTGGATTCAAGATTCTGGATAATCCATGTGAAAACACATTGATCATCTTGTTCCCACCTTGTATATGTGTTGTCAGTTTTAGATGGAGGTGTCGGCTCTCTTGTAATGTGAGAACCTCTCCCCCTTCCCACAATTGCTTTCTTCATCAGGTTTTCCCATAGGGTGTAGTTGTCACCACCGAGTTTAATACCTAGGGATATATTCTCGGGGTTAGTTGTTTGTTGTTGTGTTTCGAGATCATTTCTCAGAATGACAGCAATCTCAATCGTTAATTCATCAGGGATTTGACTGACCACGACTTCATTGCCAGCCATCCTTGTTGAGGATGTTCAGAATTCCCAAAATCACACGTGCTCTAATACCATGTTAAAAAACAAAGAGAGAAGTAGCCGCCATGAAGCGGCTAGGGTTTTGTGTTTATTAGAAAATGTTCCTTTTTGTATTGAACTGTTTTTTTATAATACAAACCCAAGTAAGGCTCTCAATATATAGAGAACTTAGAGGCCTATACAAGGAAACTTAATATACTGAATATTCTAATAGTTCCCTTTTGGTATATTATGATTTAAGATATTTTAGCTCGGTGAAGCATATTTTTCTTTATATATTTTTTGTATTTGTTAATAAACATTTTATATTTTTTGTGATTTGCGAATGTTATTTTTGTTTTGGCATATTACATTCTAACATTTTTTTTAGCTATATTGTGATTAAAAGACAAGTAAGCATGAAAGAGTTTTATTGACGTCGAATGCTTTTACGAAGCCTTGTTGTGTGATCTAGAGAGGAAACATTATTGTTCATAAATACATTAATATTATTATTAATTAAACAAGATGGAAAAGGAAGAAAATGAAAATTTTAATAAAATAAATTATAGAATGTGGAGATTTTAATTAAATAAATTAAATTATGTAGAGAAATGAAGAACACGACATTAAATAAATAATTAACATTGATAACCAAAATTCAAATTTACATATCTAGAAAACTTACATATTAGTGAGTACATTTTGTCATTTACCCTTTTTTTTAGTTATGTATTTACTTCCATTGTATCTTTTAAAATATTTTTTAAATTATATTTTAAATAACAATTCTCATTTTATTATTTTATATTTATTAAAATATTTTTTAATTAGCAATGATTTGTATTTATAAAATGATTAATTTTATTTTTAATATGATTACACATATTGTTTTAATTTTTTTCAGTAAAATAATTTATTTATATTATAAATTATGTTTAATACAAATTTGATTTTATTTTCATGTATTTTTTATATAAAAAATGATTTTATTTCCATCTATTTTTAATAAATATCTTTTACGTAACAAATTTGATTTGATTTCATTTATTTTCAAAAATAAATTTTATAATAAATTTGATTTTGTTATATATTATTTTTTAAATATCTTTTAAAATAATATATTAAGAAATATTAAGATTTATAGTTAAATATTATTTTTTTTATATAATAAATAATATATTAAGATATATTAGAATAACTTAAAGTAGTTGTATACAATGAGAGAAACTTGTTTTTCAAATGATAATTTAAAATTGATAATGAAACCATTATACGACGAAAGCATCGTGTAGAATGAATTTTATAAAAAAAATAGCCCCCCTTAGTTTGATTCATGGATCGCCACTAGCATGAACGAACCTCTTTTTATATAGCGTAATCCATGAGGCTATGACATAATCCACCGCCTTATCATGTTCTTTGAACATCGTCATCATATTAGACTACCTCTTCTTCATCCCGGCAACGGTGGTGGATGAAACGACGTCATTCCAAGCGATAAAAAATGTGTTAAAATCATTGCCAACCTTAAAGTTTTGTTTTGGTCTCCCACTAACATTCTTGTTAATATGTCATTCGCATGACATGTGACTTGCGCTATGAAATATTTTTTTATGTTATTCATCAAAGCAAGTTCACGGTCCGTGATTATAACACAGGGCAACTCACAATTATTTTCCTCTATTAACATTTTAAAACATCGTAATGACCATCCATAATTGTCTTGTTTTTCTTTCTCGATGAATGTGAAACCAATGCAAAATGTTTTATTGGTCGATATTACCCTTAATACTTTGAACAAAGGCCTTAAGTATCTAATAACGTTTTATTTGCTATCCGTGATTAACAACCGCCGGAAGGTATGTACTAAATCAATACTAAGTAGGTGTGAAAAAAATAAATTGGTTATCACGTTGGAGCCAACGTTGGTCGTTCGTTACCAATATATGTACTTATGCATTTGTAATTTTTCTAAAAAACATTGTATTTCCAACGACCACCATTTTTAACCAACTTTGTGGTTTGATGGTGATTGTATACGTGACGGATATTGAACACATTATCCGGATTGGCCTTCTTTAAAGAACCAAATATTTGTCGTAGAATTGTTCATTCATCGTCAAAACATTGACGAGCTCTTTTTCCTCCAATTTTAACTTCGACCATTGCAAATGTCATTGCACATACATAATCAGATTGTGGCTGTGCTTTTATGAAAGGACACTTAAAGCCCATTTATCATTACCTTTTACCGGATTTCCTACCAAAATGAAAAAGAAAATTTATTTTTTTGCTATCGGTAGCCTTATGCTTATGGATGCACTATCTAACGGATGACTTAAATATACCAGATCCCTCATACTTATAATCTACTCTTGGTGTTCTTCATTTATTACCCGGTTCCCTAGATGATATCTTAAGTGAGAATCCTAACGAATTTCCTGTACTTTTAACCCACTCGGTGATCAATTCTAGACTATACTTCGGGTGAGTCACAAATGGTGAGCATGGTCTAGAACAAGTGAGATTTTGCATTGGATAACCTCCTGCAATACATATAAAGTAAAATAAGCAATACAGCCGGGATTCTGAATTAGTTAAGGATGTTTCGGTAAGCATAAAACGAAATGGGTCTTCATTCCCCCATGCCATGAAAAAATCAAGTAAAATCTAGGTTTAACAAAATTTTACATTTTTGAAAAACTACCAAGATAGAAAGTAATGTACCTCTTCGGTGTCCATGCTAGTCTACAAAAGAACCGGTCATGTCTCCATTTTGGTCATAGTTTTGGGATTTTGAAATATTGGAGAAAACAAGGTCTATGGTAAGTTTTGGATTGTGGGTTTTAATGTTTTGGTTAGTTTTGTGAAGTAAAATGTTAGATTTCAATAGATTTTTTGTTTTGAAACTTCATGGAATAGATAATGGTATGAATGGTAATTAAATATAGTTTTAAAGATGTTTTGAATTTTTTATTGAATGACATGTAAAACTAAAAACGAAAATATATAACTTTAGATAATAGTTTTATGTGTTTTTTAACAAATTATTAAATAAATATGATCTCTATAAACTTAATGTTGATAGATAACAATAATTTAAATATTATTTATGGACCAGACTGGTTTAACTATCACGACTCACTCACTTACTACCTCGTTTATTAAAGTTATGCCAATAATGGGATACGCCGTTGTCTTTTTTCCTTGATAATTTGAGGTTACTCTCTATTAATCCCTCCATTATGTGTCGTTTAAGGTTTTTTCATCAATATTAAAGTAAGTAATAATGATTTTGAAAGAATAAAAGAGATGAAATTTGATTGATTGAGTTAATAACTTGCGGACAAGGTTAACTATTTTATTTGTTGAAAGTGGAATACATGTAATCAATACTGTAATAGAAAATGAGAACGGCATCTATTATGAAACAAAAATATTCTTCTAGAAACAGACATATCATGAAACATAGCAAGTATATTGTAGGTTCAATTCATGAGTTTTTTAAATCCACCCTTTGGGGCCTAGCTATCCTTTTTCTTTTTTTGTAATCAGTATCCGAATCCTTTTTTTATTTGTTATATTTTATGATAAACATTATCTTTTATAGATATATAATATAATATAAATTATACCATAATTTTATAATTTTTAGAATGGTAAAGTTATTTCGGCTCTAAGTTTTATTTTATTTTATTTTAAATCTAAAAAAGACACTCAACATCTGTTTTTATCTTCTTCTTTTTTTAAATTTATATTTTGATGGTATTATGCACTATCCAACTCTTAGTCTAACAAACACAACATTAAATCAATTTACATCCAATGTATATCCTTGAAATTTTAAAATTAAAAACTAAAAAATAAAAAATAAAACTCATTTAAAAAAATGTTACGCATAACCTAATTGAAGAAGAAAACACTCAAACCAAATATTCAACACTAGAGAATATCACTCAAACAACCAACAATGTAATATAATCTTGTACTTTAGTTGTTCATTTATCTAACATCAAAATCCGTTCTAAAAATAATCAAAATCGAAAATCCAGATTTTGCAGATTTAGTTTCGAGATACTCATTCGAATTTAGTTGTTTTCACAAAAAAACAACTAATTTCTAATGGTTATCTCGGAATTACATGCGTTTCATTTATAATAAAAAACACATGATTCTGGAATGTCTACTCGAAATAATATATTATTTTTTTCTAAAAAAATACATAGAGATCGGTTTTATGTGTTATCCTTCTTTTAACTGGATAAAACTAATCGACTTATAAATTGATTATAGGTCTAGTTTATCATATAGAAAGTAGTAGTGACATTACTATAGTAGCGCGAATATAAATTGGTTGATACAACATTGATAATAGTTACATCAATTTCAGAAAGTAGTTTGGATAGCATGAGGAAATAAGACACGCTCTAAATAATGGGTGAAGCTATTTCCTCCATAAGATTTATTATTTCCTCCATCTCCAATTTCTAAAAAAATATTCAACATTTGCTTTTACTTTTTTGTCCTCAATTTACTTTCTACTTTATATTTTGATGCCATTATCCACTATCCAACCCTTATTCCCATAAACATATCATTAAGTCAAATTACAGCCAATATATATCATTTAACTTCTAAAATTAAACCCTAAAACAAAACAAAAACTCAAATTTCTTAAAAATTAATCATGAAAAAGGAAGATACTCCAACCAAAGATCCAAACACCTCAAAACATCACCAAATCAACCAAAAAGACAATTTAATCTTGTAAAAATGGCAACAAACAAATATTAGAGAGTCAGAAATAATAAACAAGTTAATTTTTTATAAAAAAAATAAACAAATAAAAAACACATCTCTAAATTTTTATAAAATTAATTTGATACCAATATAACAAGAAATTCATTCATGGAACTCAATATGCAGGAAACAAATTAAAAAAAATTCATAGCAAGAGAGTTCAGGGAACTGTAATTTTTCTGTATATCGAGTTTGAGAAACTCGTTATTCATAGTACAACCAACTTCATAGAACTCTTGCCAACTGATAGATTACAAAAATATTTAAAAAATATTTTTACCTTTGATAGATTGCTTCAATCGAAAGTGGGGGCTATGTTTTTTTTTCTCGATTAAAAGAGTTAATGACTGTGTATTTATAATGGATTAGAGTTTATGGGTGGAAGCAGTGGCGTAGCCAGGATCGAAACATAGTGGTGTCCTGAATTTTTTTTTATTAAATAAATTAAGATAAGATACAAAAGTTATAACAAACATGATTTATATTGAAATCTCAAATATTAAATTTTTATTGTTATAATATACATTACACAAGTAACTAAAATGTGATTAAAAAACTAAAATAAAAATATAAATCTAAGTTAATTTTACTTGTATTTTTCTTTTATTCATAGTTTAAAATTGTTTAAGGGTAGTTATGTTACTAATCATGCCACAAATATTACAAAACAATCATTAAGCCATGGATCGCTTATTCTATTTTTCAACTCCTTCTTCACATAATTCAAACCAAAGAAAACTCGCCCAACACTCGTCGTTGCTACAGGTAAAAGCAAAGCCAACAATGTACAGAGTTATTATGTTTACTATATTCTAAGTAACTTCGATATAAGGATATTTCTCCTTACGAGGTTGTGTTAGACCCCTTAAAAGGTAAACTCTTCTTACCAAGTCTTGAAGATCTGGATGAAAGCTAGAGATTCGATCTCTTTTCCCTCGATCAGCCTCCAAATGTTCCCAATTTGAAGATTGTGCTTCAACTTCAGGTTGTGGATTATTGACCACCGAAACATGTGCTTCTGGAATAACAAGTTAATCTTGTGTCCCTCTGCGGTTAACTTCACTGATTAAATAAAGATATTTGTATTTTCTTTTCTAAATTTACTTGTTTTGAAATTTCAATGCATCCTATAATGACTAACATAAAAACTAAATCAATAATAAAATTTAAACTTAGCAAAGCAAAATAAAAATTATGATTTATGGAGGTCTATTTGCTTTGAAATTTAACTTTACGGCTCTCTATCTTAAGAAAAAATATAGATCAACCAATGTTAATCTTTGTAACTAGTGAATAGTAATATAAGACATGTAGCAAAGCTTAAATTTTGAGAATTAATAACATAGAGACTAATCGATAAATAAAAAATATAGATCAACTCAATAAATACCTTACTGTTTGAAGTTTGTTGTTAGAGTTGTCTAATCGATAGTGAAAAAGAAATTGTTTAAAAAGATTATATCTTATAGTTAGGATTTTCTACCAACATTATCAAATTTATATAAATTTATATTATTTTTTAAATCAGCATATCTATTTATATGAAAATAATATAGATTAATATTATAAATTCGAAAATAAATAATATATAATAAAAATTTATATATAAACTTATTAGAATTTTATATACAATAAAAATAAATAATTTATTTACATTAAAATCAATAAATTAAAATCTAAGTTCAAATCTAACTTAACTTAGAAATAAAAAGGACATTACCAGTAGCCAAGTCTCGAACCCAGGATCAGTGGGTTCCTGACTTGGCTTTTTACCAACTTGACTAAGGGGAAAAATAAAATTGTACTACTAAACATATATTTTAATGGAATCAGGTGGGTTCCTGGGACCCCACAGGACCCCACCTGGCTCCGCCTGTGGGTGGAAGTAAATATGATGAGTAGAAGGTTGCTGAAAAAATTTAAGGTAGATTTGGTGTTTGGATGGTTTTGGAGAAGAAGGTAAATATGAGTGTTTGAAGTAAAATTAAACTAAGGGTAAATTAATAATTTTATTTATGGAGAAAATAACATAGTGGAGTATATTTTGAAATATGGAGGAAATAAAAAATCTTACGGAGGAAATAGCTTCACCCCTAAATAATTTGATATCACCGCAAGAAACAGTGTTGTAAGTGCCTGCGCTTTTAAATTCACATACGAGTGATTGTCGCTATAAAAGTAAAATAACAATTTTTATTTTGTTAATTAATAATTAGATTATTTAAGTATTTTTTAAAAAACTATTTTGTTAGTTACTGAATAATATGTTTTCCAAATATATTGAAATATCTCTTAAGATGTATTTATCTTTTAATTAGTGGACTGAATTTTAAACGGTCACTTGTCAGTGAGAAATCTAAAACATAAAATATTTATAAAGAATTTGGAAATGGAAGAAATTGTTTTTGTTATATTAAAAAAATTAAAGAAATCGAAATAAAAAAATTATCAAATAATAATAAAATTAACGTGACATTGTTAATTCATTTTAGAAAATTAGTAGTACAGTAACATTTTTTTGTCCCAAAAGGAGCAGTCGAGTCGGTAGAGTAAGACATACTCATGACCAATGGCGTAACTAAGATTTGGTCCTTATGGGGTCTTGGTTATTGTCAAAAAAATGAAATAGCGGAAAATTAAAAAAAATAGGCTTTTATGCACCAGGATTTTGTTATGGGTTATTTGGTTAACTAGTGTTTTTTGTATTCATGAATCCATTATGTATTGGTTATTTTCTTCAGTATTTTACGAATTTATAATCATGAACACACCAAGGTTATCGGGCTTGATGATGTTGCCTCACATTTATGTCTTTTCATCTCAATATTTTTTTACTTTATCTTATGTATTGTGTGTATCTTGACACGTCTTTGATTGTGTTGAGATCGGTAGGAGTCGATAGACGACAAATCTATGATATAGTCAATGTTAAAATTAGATTATTGTTAAATGAAAAAAAACAATATATATAAAAAGGGTTTAAAGCAATCGTTGACATTTCTAAAGTAGATATCAAATTATATAATTTAACTTTATTTATTAACTTACTTAGGTTCGTGTTTAATTATGTTTTCCTTTCTTCCCCTGAAATTTCAACATCTTGTTCCTGTGAAATTTAAATTATCTTTAACTAATATACATTGTAGCTGGTTTATAGGACTTTGAAATTTAGAAATAACACTTAATTTAGATGGAAGAAATCGCACGGTTTTATAAATATTTTATGAAACCAACTGCTATGATTCAAATCGTAGTCAATTATATATTCAATAGACTACGTTAAATCTAACTTTTTATTTATTTCCGTTACATATTTCTAATAGGGCGAAAAAGAAAAACAATGATACTCCAAATTGTTAAAAAATACTGATCTTAAATTTCTACACCCTTTCGAATTATTTTACAAAATTTTGGTATAAATATAAATATATATTTTATAAAATTTTGATATAAATATAAGATAGATAAAATTGAGGTTCATATTTTTAAATGTTTTCAGAATTGAATAATTATAAATATAAATATAAGATAGACAAAATTGAGGTTCATATTTTTAAATATTTTCAGAATTGAATGATATGTTAGCTTATTAAAAATATATAGACAAAATTCGTGGGTTCCTTCACTGGGACAAGATAAACTTCATTATTTTGTTAGCTTATTAAAAATATATAGATAAAATTTGTGGGTTATTGGACACCACGGATTCCACCGTGGCTCCACTCATGCTCATGACTAAAGGTAATGAGTTTAAGTTTCTTTATAGACGCTTTTCTGGTTTTAGCCGGTCACTTTGTGTATGGTTTACACTCGTTGAAAAAATGCTGTTTGTTCTCTTAAAAAAATACAGTAACATTTTTTTGTGTTCTAGTTAAATAACATTAACATTAAAATGCTCATTTAAACTAAATTTTATAAAGATATAATAAAAAAAAACTAATGTTTTTTGTCATTTGAAATGCGGTTTAACCGGGGTATGCTAAAATTGAGAAAAATAATGCATTTTATCAGAGTATTTACAAAATTTAATGATATATTTTAAAAAATTTGCTATTGAGTAAAAGAAAAAGAGTTTCAAAATTTTCCCATTAAAATGACAAACACTATAATTTATAATTTTATAATGTCACACTTTTATATGTTGGCAGTGATCTGAAGACCCATCCTGAGATTTACGTCCCTTACACTATTGGACACTATTTAGTACAGCATGGTTGGAGGACATATATAACTCCTGGGGTTTGAACAACATATTCTACACTAGTAATAGTAATAGTAATATATATAGAGAGAGATAGATAGCCGAGTAACAAAATTCAAACCCCAAGAGTTGAGATGTCCTCCTAACATCCTGTCCTAAACAGTGAGAGAGAGAGAGAGAGAGTTGAGTAACAAAATCATATCATGCCAAAACAAATTACAGCTAACTTGTCTTTCAAATTAGTCAGTTAAACTGATTCCCAACAATCAGAGAACATATCTCCAAATCTGCATCAAATACTGGTACAGAAAAAGCAATTTCAGTTATAGAAACTCATACGCCATCACCAAAACATACACTGCAAAATAATAGTAACAGCTGCTTAGATCACTAAGGTTGTTTCATCTACAAACTTGGCCAATATAAACACATTTTCACAAGAAAATCTTTAAGACAACAAACTTGAGCAATCTAAACATCAAAGATACAACAATATCAAACAAGTCCAGCGACGATACTTATCCTTTCAAAAAAAATCATATAGAACCATTTATTTGTCTGTTTTGGAGTACTGCAAACATGTCAGTGCTTTAGAGAGACCCTTCTCCCTTTAGTATTCAAGCTAATTGAATTACAAAACCAAATTCAAAAACAAGAAAGCAACACATATAACCCGGGTAAAGTTCTTCCGAAATCACACTACTACTGTCATATGCTAATAGTTGCGAAATCAAATCTTACGAAAATATACAGCTACGACGGAAAAGAAAGATCAATCTTTCCATCTGATGTTATTTTCTATTGGCTTCTTCTCTTGTTAGTTCTCAATGCCACTTGGACCACTCGGCTTGACTAGAGTTTCCACATAATTAGCTATTCCACTATAATTGCAAAGGATGCGCTCAACATTAGAGGTGTTACTCTTAAGATCGTACTTTGAAATCCCACTTCTATCTGCGAATAAGATGTCGTGGTTCCACGTGAGGCACAAGGGATAGCAATTGCGATGAGGATAAAGCCTAATCGAGGATGGAATTGTGGTGAGTTGAGTCCAAGATTCCTTTGAACCATACTCCTTCATTGCCCATAAAGTGCAATGATCGAAAGAAAACGTATACACGCAAAGATACCCATCGAATCCCACTACACAGCTCTTCACAAAGCCTGTATCGGACTCCGGAAGTGGCAATTCCTTAAAGGTCTCATCAGCCAAATCAAAGCTGGTTATGGATGTGTCAGAACTCATCCAGTGAAGAGCGCCCTTCACGTATGCCCCTGTAGCTTGGGACAAAGTTTTCGTGCAGGTAATCGATCTCCAGTAACCGGATTTAAGAGAAAAAACAGAACAACTGTTGTTCTTGAATGAAAGAAAAACCTTGTAGTCATCTGTCGACTCATCATACCCAAACCCATAGTGACAAGCGGGATCAACCATACCAGACAATTGCTTACGAGCACCGGTATATGGGTTCCATATAAACAATCTCTTAAAGCAACTACTAGCAACACAAACCAAACCATTGCAAGAACCCAAGATTAAGGCAGACCATTTCATCGTACTATACGAAAAAACCAGAGTCGTAAGAGCAGATCCATGATTGTCAAACGAACACGACTCGTAATCGAAAGATTTGAAAACAGGAGTCTGACCAGTCACTGATATAATGATCTTGCGGGAATTAGGGTTTCTAGACGCTTGTTTGGCATGCAAATTCACCAAATAAGGAGTGGAGATCAAAGAAAGCCATGGTTTGGATACAGACCTGAATCGCGAAAGAGATTTGACAGGCAATCTCGCCAGTATTTCGGCGATCAACGATTCCGGTAGATCGTCCATTTGATCAAAAGAGGAAATGGATAAAAAAAGGCAGGAGATTATCGGCGTTAGGATGTTGTCTTGGACGAAAAAGAAAGCTAGGTCGCAGTTGACCTTGTTTGCATAATTTATATATAAATGTAAATGTTTCACATAATGTATTAATTTATAGAACTCCTCTAATATTCTTTGGAATTTCTTTTATAGGTGCTGTGCTGGACCATATCTTGTTGGTTAAGTAATAGGCCCGCTTCTGGATTTTATTGTTCTAATCCAACAGAAATGTCATATGCTAATTGAGGTTAAGTAATGGGCGGCCCCTTTAGCTATTGGAGAAAACGCGAGGAAACCGACAAAAGATACTATAACAATTCATATATCGATATACATTAAAATAAATTAAAATTTTATTCAAATAAATTAAAATTTTATTCAAATAAATTAAAATTTGTCCTAAATGTTTAGGACAAATATGCATCTCTCCTAAACATTGGGAACATGTTTTCGTTAGAAGACTTGCAAACTATTTCTCAAGATTTCGTAAACTTTTTCTGCTATTATTAAATTTTTCATTTTTTTTAAACAAGATAAACTTTGATAAAAAAAACCTCATCTTGGTTTCACGATTACAAAAAATAATTGGGTTTGAGGTAGTTTAAGTCATAGTTATCCTACACCTAAAAAATTGAAGCATCGTCTAAAATATGTTTACTATTAAATTTTTTGAAAAATTATTCTTCTCCAATGTTTGAGTTTGGAATCATTTGATGAGGTTTTTTTTCTCCTCTAATTTAGTTTAGTGTTAGATTTAAATTTATTTTTAGAGCTTTAAGGTATTCATTCAGTTTTAAATACTTGAAGAGTTGTTCTTTTATCTTCAAAACATAGATGTATAGTCAATTTTTCTTCTTCTAAGGTAGTTTTGACTCGGATTTCAGTGTCATCTTCATGAGGATAAATAGCTTTATTGTTTTTCCTTGGAAATCTGATATCTGAGCATGATATCTTCAATCGATTATAAACTAATATATTTTCAACATTTTATACATGGATCGGTTATCCAAGAGGTCCTTTGCAGTTTATTGTCTGAAGTTAAAGATTTGCTGCAAGTTAATATTGATTAGCACACTTATACTGATTCAGGTTACTATTAAAGAAAACTCGATACCTTAAGTATTAGATAATAAAATTTCCTTTATAATGCTTATTTTCCCTGTTTTTTATTGTATGTAGTAATTGCACAGATGTATATTGATAATATGACCTAATTACTATTACAAAAACTCAATAGCTTAAGTATTGGATAATAAATTTTCCTTTAGAAAGCTTATTAACCCAATGTATATCTACATATTTAAGACTTTGATAACAATATCTTTCGATATGTAGATTAAATTAATTTAGCATAATTTACTAGCGATTAATTTACGATAATCAGACTATACTTTACAATAGTTTAGAAATTTATATACTATTAATATATAATAGATGAGACATTCCTATTTAGATTAATTTATAATAATTGGATTATATGTTATAATAGTTTAGATACTTTAAATATAAAACTAATAGCGCATTCCGATTTAGAATATTTGTACACTGAGTACATAAAAAGCCGATAACTGAATGATATAACAAAGTTCTATTTTGAATAACATAACAAGTTTATAAGTGAATGGTATAATAAGACTACAAAACCAAACGCCAAAATAAGATTATCATTCAACCGAAATAACGAAATTACAAGGAAAATAACAATGTGAGACTACAAGTCGAACAATAAAACGAGGTTACAAAATTATAAGTAAAAAAATAGAACAAAGCTATAAATCAAACTACATGATAAGGTTATAGGAAAAATAAGATAACAAGCTGATACTAAAGATATTTTTTAACCAAAGGTCTACAAGTTTGTCAACTAAAAAAATAAAATCAAACATTAGTGAAATACCGAATTTTAGAAAAAAGAGTGCCTAATATTTCATTTTAAAATTTATTTATAAAATAATGAAGAGTGTACAAATTACTAAACGAATGATATTTACACATAAATAATTAATTTATGGATCAGGTTATATATACCCAAAACCGATGTAAGTTTACCCAAAAATTGTCTTTGTATTTAGTTTGACTTTTTAGACGAAATTACCCTCAAACTTCCATTTAATTATAGAACTGTCATTATGTAAAAAAACACTAAATATATCGTAATAGACTCAAATTACAAAACAACCTATTTGGCTAACTTGACCCAAAAAACACTACAACTTACTAGATCAAACATTGTATTAGTATAATTTTGTGAGAATCTTCAAAATCAATTTGAACATTCAAAATAGCTTCAAGAACAATTAACAAATCTTTCAAGAAAAACACAAAATTGAACGTGAGTCAACCAGAATTAGGGATCAGCATGGAGGAGTTGATATCATCGGAGGTGACGAAGGAGCATATGTCGCTGGAGAAGTATGTTGAATCTCCAGAGAATGAGGTGGAATAGCCGAAAAATATAACAATAATTTTTTTATCCCGGGTTTCCTACGTACCATCAGTTATAGGGAACCGATGGTACCAGAGGTGTATGAACACCATTTTTTGTGGTCATGCATGGTTCAGAGCCCCTGAACCGGTGGTGTATGACCATAAAAAATTGTTTTTCAGTCTTCTGAACTGTTATTTTAACTTGTTTAAGTCATCTATGTTTTAGTCTTCATAACTACGAGTTGTGTTTTGATTTTTGTAATTAGGGAACAGGTGTTGCGGATGGATCCAAGGAAGTTTGCGCCACCGACTATACTTTTCATGATTGAGTATTATCCGCAAGAAGAATTGGTTAAGTGGGTCGAGAAGATCATAAAAGATAATGGTCTGGCTATCAACCTAAAATGTCGTGATAGCGCAAAGAGTAAAAAATCCTCTCGGATAGTTTTTCAGTGTGAATGGTCGGGAAATTATATTCCAACGGTGGCCGAAAAAAATGTAAAAGAAAGTCGGCGGGAACCAACAAAATTGGTTGTCCATTACAACTAAAGGGATCGTTGGTCGAACCGGATCAATGGAAGTTTGAAGTTGTTTATGAGATTAACAACCATGAGAGTTCGAAACAGCTTAAGGATTATTTATACGCAGATCATTTAAACGAAGATGAGATGGAGTTTGTAGAACGGTCGACCTATATGGTAACATAACCTAGAGAAATATTGAATGATGTTAAGAAGTTGAATGAAGATAATGTTTATTTCATGTGCACTTTCTACAACGCTAGGCAGAAAATTGGGTTTTGAAGAAGGCGGGAAGGTCACAACTACAGTTTGGGAGAGCTTAAGAAGCATAATTATTACGAATGATATAAATCTAGTGAAGACGTTATGCAAGTTATTACTATATAGTTTTTGCGCATCGAGTTAGTGTTGATCAATTGCGGACATTTCCAATAATATTGATCATGGATAGCACCTACAAGATCATAAGATGTGGGATGCTGCTATTTGAGATAGTAAGCGTGACATCTACTGGTTTGACTTACTTTGTAATTTTTGCTTTCATTTCCGATGAAAAATTAAACAACTTTAATGGGTATTAGAATGTTTGAAGTCGTTGATTGTCGCTCACGATATTTAAGAATCGTCTGTGATTTTGACTGAAAGAGATTTAGCGCTGATGAACGCCGTTGAAGTAGTCTTTCCAAAGATAACGCATATGTTATTCCGCTGGTACATAAACCAAAACATTTAGGGGACAACAATGAAGTATTTCCCTGAGAAAAATGATCATGCAAGTTTGTGTCTACGTGGAAAAAGATAGCATATGCAACAGCAGAAATTGAATTCGATCACGCTAGGATTGAGATGTAACTTGACTACAAATAATATCCTTTTGCGATTAAATACACTAAAAATTCGTGGCTTGATAAATATCCTGATAAATTTGTTGTTTGGAAAACGAACAAATTAATGCATTTGGGACATTGCACGACTAACCAGGTTGAGAGCGCTCATTTTAAATTGAATTGTTACCTACGTACGAGAAAACAAAACTTTGAGCTATTTTTTGGCAAATGTGAATTCACTTGACGAAATCCAACATTCTGCAATTAGATCTTCTTTTGAAAAGAGCCGGTACATAGCACAACACAAATTTGCAGACAATTTTTTTGACGAAATTTGAGGTAAGGTTTGCTACACAGCGTTAGAACTCTATTTTACTAAATTGGAAAGTGTGTTAGATTGTGGGAAAATCGTTATCAGATATGGGTTGGATGTTAACCATGATACAACCAATGACATTTACATATGCTTGATAAGATCTACGCACGGTATACCGTGATATTACCAGATTCGTGGGTGGTGTAATAATATAAAATTTGCTCCTTTAAATACGATTCACGACCATTGGAGAATGTTAGAAATACAGCCCCGTACGAACCGAACAACAATGGAGATTCTCAAAGGATATCTGGAAAAAACTTATAATTTATGTTATGGAGATAAAAGACAAAATTCGTATAAAACACATTTACAAGAAATGGTTTGAAATTGCTTATCCATAGACATCCTCGCTATTAGATCATTGGAGAAGAAGAAACACTGCGATTGTCCACATGTGAAACAAGAACTTGTTGTTAATGCATCATCCACTAAACAAGATATCATTAGGAACATGTGGATGCGACTGATAATGCCAACAAAGATTCGGTTCCAAACCCCTTTAAAACTCCAAAAGTTACCGCCCAAAAAGCAGTTCCAAGTGCTAATACGATTCGTGCAGATGTGCCTAGAGTACTTCATAGTTCTTCGATAGCTTCACTTTGTAGCAATAGCGCATCATGCTCTGTTGCGGGTGGCAAAAACTGATACATGATCGAAGATGATACTTGCGATGGTTTCTTACATACTTTATTCAATTTATAACTTATATAAACGACGTTAGGCCTGATAGCCAATGTGGGTATCGTGCAGTTTCATATGGGTTATATGGTCATCAAGAAGGTTAGGCGGTGATTATGAAGGCCATTTACGACAAACTAATAGATAATTATAAGGTATATAGAAAGATATATAATGGTAAATAAGAATATCAGAAGGTGGCTAAACATATAAACTATTACGAAACACCAGTTGTCATACATTGTTGGATGATAATGTCAGAGATAGGTATAACGATTGAAACAAGGTTTTAATGCATTGTTCATTTTGTATCACAAATGGGATCTCACAATCACAACCAAACATTTCTACCCCTACGAGGTGCACCCACTCAGATGTCCAAAAGACTTGAAATTAGGTTTGGTTTTGTTAATAATAACCATTTCGTCAATGTGAGTCGTCTATCTCATTCTTATGTTTTTAGTACATTAAGTATTAACACTCATATAATAATTATAAACTGTTTTTACAGCTATTCATTGCGATGATTATCTGTGTGCACGTATACAACTAACATAGAATGCATTGCATAATGACAACACTTCCACTTGGGAATTAACATTACTTAGTCGCTACAAGACATATGTGGAGCTCGAAGGTCGAAATCCAACTAGTTCTTTCCCAAAAGTAACTGATTTGGATAGATTTGTTTCGTTGGTTAATGTTATTTTGTACTGCATCTATGTATTACTTTAAACTTATCTTGCTTGACTTTTTTAATGTGTTTGTAATGTATTTTGTTCGTACTTAGTATGTTTTGTTCGTACTTTATATGTTTTGTTTGTATTTAATAAAAAAATAGAATAGAAAAGGAACAACGAAGACTTATAATTCCATAATTTCATAAAATTTCATAAAATAAACAAAAATGACTTGTAATTTCAATACATAATTAAAGATAAAGCAACGGTACATAACTTAACACATAATATAAAATTATTCGAGATCATAGCCTTCGTTGTCGGTAAGACCACGTAGTTATTCCTCCTCTAAGTCAAGTTGATCCTTCACATATTGCATAATCTCTTTGGAAAAATAGTCCTTGATTATCAAACAAAAGGAGTCCATTTGTAACATACATGTATCGTGTCGTTGCATCTTCACAGCTACACATGGGAGGCATTCGTGTTGTCGTAAATATGCCATCGTACATGAAATATATCATACATAGCACTTCATCGAAAAACCTATCGGTATTATCATCTGATCGAGTTGACTTCACATGTTTTACAGCTTTGAGTAGATGAGCATCATCAAACATGATCCACTCCATATTGATGCAAGTTATACGAAAATAGTTGAAGTTGTGTGTTTAGAATAAGGAAAAATTGTAGCCTATAATAGAAGAGTCAATTTTTATATTGGCAGGAATGATTGAGCGGGATTTTATTTTGGCGGAAAGTGAAAAGCGAGAAAAAATATTTGGCGTAAAAGTGGCATAATAGGTTCTAGCTCTTGTGCACCAATGGTGCATAAGAGGCCATACCATCGGTGCCAAGTGACTGCCACCATCGGTGCACCACCGTAAGAAATGGTGAAAAAATGAAGCACCATAGGTGCAAAGTAGGTTGCACCGATGGTGCTCACAACTTGGATCCAATGGTGCTAGGTACCGACCATACAATAGCACACATTTGGTGCATGACACCTTCTGTGTGGGATGCTTGTCCAGATGGATATAAACATCTCTCGTCATCGGTATTGTGCACCGATAGTGCACAATAGTCTGATCCCATAGTGCACACTGGTTTGAACCATGAGTGCAGATCAGCACCCATGGTGCAAAAATACTTGTGTTTGTTTCATTCCAAAAAATTTGCCTTGTTTTTTTTGTTAGTTTTTTTTGTTACTTTTATTCTTATTGGAATATTCATTCCCAAATTCTTTGCCTTGGTTTTCTGTTAGTTTTGCGGTGAGGAAATGAGTAGCCTTCGTTTTTAGGGTTAGTTTCAAGTATAATTTATAGGTCTGTGGTAAGTTGGGAGTATAAGTTTCCAATGCGATAAAACATAAACACGAAGGAAATCAGAATAAGGCAGTACAAGTTCAATTCATAATAAGGTAGTACAAGTTCAAATCATCTGTAGTCCAATGCGATATAAAACATAAACACGAAGGAAATAATAGATCAACCTAGCATAACTAAAAAATTCCAATAAAAAATACAACTAGCCAAGGAGAAAAGAGCTTTAATACTTGTTCTCTCCACTGCAATGCACCGTATAAATCTCTTCAGATAGGCGAGGTGGTCAAAGATCAAATACCTCCAATAGTCTATCGTCGCTAGTGAGCGCATATAGGGTAATCACGTACCAACCATACTGAGCCAAGTATATCTGGTCTTCGTCAATCGTTTATAAGTATCAACGGTAATGGTCAAACACTCATCAGAAAGTAATTGTTGACATCAATCTAGCCAAGCACTACAACACCAAGTGTATCGAGCAAGATCTCCCTTTTTATAACCAGGCCTAGGTTCAAATGAGGGTTTGGGGGAGACCTCCGTAACCACATTGAGATTCCTACCAAATAAACGGATACTTGTAATGTAGCTAACGTCATCTAAGGTGATTGTCATCTCCCCAAGCTTGAAGTAGAATGTGTTGGTCTCCCGATGTCAACGGTCGACAAATACCTCATTTAGTGAAGAATGCGTGAATTATTGTGGCGGGTGAGCAATGAGTGGTTTGAAGGGAGTACGACCTAAGTGGTGTTGCACCTGTGGCTGAGCGCTCAAGTCCCACATACATAGCATATTATAATATACATGTACGCCTAAAGAACTACGTGACTGTAAATAATGCCGTGAGTAAGAAAACATACAAAGTAAAACTTAAATACCAAAAAACATATAATAAGTTGATACTTACTTGGCCGACGAAGACGTGGAACGCCTCTTGATCCTTGTAGTCAAGTTAGAATGCTATCTTGTTGCATTTTAAAAATACAAGCAACTGCCTATACTCCTCTGTATGGATGACATCAACCTCTTTTGCATCCAAGAAAACCTGCTTGGAGTCACCAGTAGCATCCACCATAGCGTTAACTGGTCGTGGTCGTGCCGATGTATGTGATGGGGGTGGTAAACGAGCAACGGATGTTGGCGGTAATACAGCGGGTGATCGATGCACCGTAGGTGATCACACAGGTGGTGCATCACGCCGTGATGAGCCCCCAACAGCGTCGTAAATTGTTTTCTCAACAATTTTTTGATTTCTCTGGCCTTTATGAATGCGGCACAAGGACCGCTCGATGTGCTCCTCCTCTGTCTCCTCCTCCCTCGACGTTCGTCCGCATTGTTTTTCGTGAACCCTCTCATCTTCGACAGATTTAACGATCTTTATATTTTTTCAAAGGTGGATCACCCTTTATCGAATAAGACCTTCAATATGTTTACCGTACGGTCGAGAATTGACAAATTGAGCACAAAAAAGAAAAAAAAATAAAAAAAATAAGGTTAGTAAAAAAATATAAAAAAATAAAACTAATTTTAAATATATATATATATATATATATATATATAAGCTTTAAAATATATATAACCATAAAAATAGATATAAAAATTTAAAATATTTTAAAACAAATATCATATTTTTTAAGTACATACTTTTTCTAAATGATTTTTTCGTTGTGCACCTATGGGATGCAAACGAGGCACCCATCGGTGCCGGCCATTTCCCATGCGATTCCGACGAGGAAAATGGCTGAATCCTAACCTAAAACCCTAAATCTAATATATCCTCGTCTTAAATCTAATTTATGAAATTCACTAATCAAATCACCAAAATTCAAACTAAAGAACCTAAAATTCATCAAAGAAAGAAGAAATTAAAGTTTCAAAAATAAAAATACAGACTTTGGTGGTGGTGGAGGAGGCCGGAAATCTTTCTTCTTTACCAGCGGACGTTGGCGGTACGGGTGATTAATGCACCGTAGGTGATCGCACAAATGGTGCATCACGCCGTGATGAGCGCCCAACAGTCTCGTTAACTATTTTCTCAACACTTTTGTATTTCTCTGGCATTTATGAATGCGTCACCATGAAAGCAGTGACAGTGAAAAATCAGTGTTAGACAGAAAATGAAATGGAGACGGTTAGTAAAACAGTTTAAATATTCAAAGAATATTTTCGTGTAAAAATATATAAATTTATATCAAATATGAATAAATTCGAAACTAGATAAATTTAGATCAATTTTAGATTTATATAGCCTGAACCTTTTATTTATTTAATTTATTCTACGCGCCAAAAATTAGATATATAAATAAAATTAAGCAAGTATTAAAACTACACATCACCAGTTCAACTTCTATTAAAAATAGTTTTAACTCGATATAAAACAGAATAAAACTTACGATAAAAGGATAACGATAACATACTTGACAAATAAAAAATAGTAAAAAATGTTTAATAAAAATATTTAATTAAAAACAAACGATAACGACTCATACATCTTGACTAATAAAATAAAATACTTGAATGAAAATAGTTTTCGAAACTCCTGCTAGCTCACTCATTTCATATGCCAAGAGGTTTAATATATTCTCTAACTCAAATTTAGTTGGTTAACAATAAATAGTTAATCTTTTTTATATATGATTATTAAATTTATAGTATATTTGAATGTTTACTATCTAAAAATAAAACTATTATCCTTTAAAATCTATATTTTCATGTATTTTTGAAAAATATAGTTTTATTAAAATATTTTTCATATAAAATTCAATAATATATTAAAAAGCCTTACTCAATTATAAAAACTTTTATATTTTTAATTTACATTTTTTTCTAATTTTCTTTCTTTCTTTTTTGTTTTCATATGTTGTTGATTGTGTTTTTCTTGATTTTGAAGTTGGATTTTGGATATCTGTTTAGATAAGTCGTTTTGCGTGTTTAGTTAACTGGGATTTTTGATTTAGAAATAGGTAAGTGGAGATCTATTTTCTTTTTGATTTTTGGTATTCTTTTGGTATTACGTTGCTAATGTATTGTAATTGTTGTATTTTAGTAAGGTTCCGTCGACTTTAGTGTGTTTATGTGTTTTTGGAAATTTAGGTTCGAGTAAGGGTTCATGGTTTAAAACAAAGAAGATTTAGTAAGAAGATAGGAAACATGTTTTACTTTACGTAGTGATAGTTGCGAAACATGTTTATTCTTTTGGACTGCTAGATGAAAAACCTGTTTTCTATAGATGCAAAATGTTGGTGTAAAAATATAATTTAAAAAAAAATTCAAAACATATCATGAATGGTACTAGTTTTGTTCGTCTTAAAAAATAAAAACAATGGTATTTTTGTATTTTTTTTATCTAAGTTACGGTTTAAAAGATACGAACTTTTAAATTTTTAATTTTAGAGTGTAAACGAAAAAGGCGAGTAAAGAATATGCGAACCCTTTCTAAGTCTGTACTGGTAGATGAGAAGACATACAATTATGATAGATGCAAAATCAGACCAACTATAATAGATACTAAATTAGGCCAGTTATGATAGATGCGAAATCATATAATGAGATACGAGTGTAAAATATAATTTTTTTTTAAAAAATAGAACATTTGATGAGTGGTACTAGTTTTGTTCGTCTTAAAAACGAATGGTATTTTCAGAATTATTTTTTCTGAGTTACAGTTTAAAAGATACGAACTTTTAGAATTTTAAATATATAATATAAATGAGGAAAACACAAAACTTTCTTTGTTTTGGTAGATGCGAAATCTTTTTTTTTTGCTAGATGCGAAACTTGTTTAAATTTTGAACTACTAGATATGAATCCAGACTCACCATAATTGATGCTACATGCGAAGACCCACTATGATAGATGCTAGATGCGAAACCAACCCACTATAATAGACGCGAAACCTGTTGTAAAATATATATATTTAAAAAAAATCAAAACATATGATGAGTGGTACTAGTTTTGTTCATCTTAAGAAAAACAAAACCAATGATATTTTTGGATTTTGTTTTTTTTCGAATTACGGTTTAAAAGATATAAACTTTTAAAATCTAAAATTAAAAAAAAAATAAAAGAAATAGAATGGATCCAGTTGTTTGCTCGATTTTATATAAAAGAGTATTTTTAGGTATAAAGTCTTTTTTTTTTGCATTTATCTGTAATATGTTTGTTTGATGAGTTTTAAATGATAAGTCTCCCTTCTAAATAATTTTCACGTGAAAAAAATATTAGAACCCAAAATAATACTCCTTATGTTTCATAATATTAGTCTTTTTAGAAGAATTTTTTTTTTCATAATGTATGTCGTTCTCATTTTCCAATCCAGCAATGATTACATATCTCCACTTTCAACCAATAAAATAGTTAACCTTCTGCACAAGTTATTAACTCTACCAATCAAATTTATTTTCTTTTATTCTTTCATAGTCATCATTACTTTTCTTAATATTGATAAATAGGGGAATATTATATATATATATAATTATAGAAAAAATTACTAATAATTTTCGAGAAAAAAAAAATCTTATTACTAACTACTCCAATTTTGAAGTTTATAAAAATCTCCCACATTATTATTTTTTTCAGTAACACACGAAACATGTACAACTTTAACCATCAATTATTTTTAACCTTCAAATTCATACATTTTAAGTCATTACTCAAAAAAATCTAAAAACACATACGTTTATTTTATTAAAAGAGGAACAAGACGAAATCCATAAATAATAATTTTGAAGAATTTTTATATTTTTCTTTTTTTTTTCGCAACCAAATTACATGTAAATACGTAAATGAAACACATTTTTTAACAACCGAATTACACGTAATTTTGCAGTCTTAAATCACTGTTTAGTCCCTCGACTATCACGTTTTCTGTCATTTAGTCCCTCGACTAAAAAATCATTTGTGAGGGTCCCTCGACTATCCCATTTTCTTTCATTTAGTCCTTCGACTTTAAAATCACCGGTGAGGGTCCCTGGACTTTGAAAAATCTAAAAATTTAGTCCCTGAATCTAAGAAAAAAACCCAAAATCATGGAATAATTTATAGATTTTTGCAAAGTCAAGGGACCCTCACCGGTGATTTCAAAGTCGAATGACTAAATGAAAGAAAATGGGATAGTCGAGAGACCATTACCGGTGAATTTTTAGTCGAAGGACTAAATGAAAGAAAATGTGATAGTCGATGGACTATTTCCTGATTTAAGCCTAATTTTGCAACTACAACATAATTGCTTTTTGAGACTTATTTCGCAACCATAGTCCTATATACGCAACTCATTTTACACATAATTCCGCATCTAGATATAATTGTTTTTTGAACTAAAATCTTATTTAGACAACTATTTTTTTTATACCACTCATTTTGAACATAATTCTGCAGTCGAAACACAATTGTTTTTTCGCAGTCCAGTTACACATAATTTTGTACCCGAAACACGAAGGGTTTTTTTTTCAATTCACTTACACACAGTTTCACAACTGAAATATAATTGTTCTTCAAATTTATTACGCAAGCCAATCACATTTATTATGCAACTACAAACAATTAAAAAAAACAAAAAATATTTTTCATATATTGGTCCTAAAAAAAATTATCTTAAAATATTTTTTAAAACTACTGTTTGAAAATATAATATTTGAAAATAAATAACATGTATAATGAAAACTATTGAAAAATATTTCTGACTAACATACAATTAATCAACACTTTTAAAATTGATAATTCAAAACCACGTAATTATCGATATTTTATCGAACCATTTTATTGATTTAACGTTCTGATGGTTATCAGAAATTTTGTATCAATACCCTAAGCGTTGGTCATCCATATTTTATGGAACCATTGATCGATTTAATGTTTTTATTAAAAGATTACAAACTATTTCGTATCAATAACCTCCACTATATACCGAACTTCTGCAAACCAACCTGCTACAATACATAAATTGCCATGCTGATAACAACGAGTAATATTCATGGCCTAAACCAACCGATTGAGTTTTGGTCTATCAGAACATTTAGCAAAAAAAATGACTTGGAAAATTCTATTGAAAACCAAATCGAACCTAACTGCATTATAAACAAATTGATTACCCTAACGAATTCGTAAAACAAATAATACAATTTGTTTGTTTTGAACACACGTGATTATTTACTTTGCATTTTAATCTGTTTTTGCTACCACTTGTTTTTCCTATTAGAATACCTATTTCTGTTGTATCGTTTCCAGATACTGTCATATCTACCTATAATAATTCTGTGAAATTTTTAGAGATACAACAGAAGGAATTCAGTGCTTCAGTGTTTCATACAGACCATATTCGAAAAACACCCGAAAATGGAATACAAATTATATACATAAGAAAGATAAAACAGAAAAAAAATGCTATGTTAGGCCAGTAATACAGTCCACTCCGAAACTGAATACTTACTAAGCAAAATCTTTAATAACAGATTCCGTAGACAAACTTGAAGAGTGTTTCTATCTTTGAATGTTTCAATTATCACATAAACAACACTAATAACAAAATCAGAGAAACCAGATCCTGAAGCAGTTTTACTAGTTAACCTACCAGGAAAAATAACCCAAGGTAAAAAAAAAAAAAAAAAAGGAAGCCACAAAATTAGTGGTGTGACAAATCTGCTTTTATCGTATTTCCAGAAATATTTGAAAAATAATGACGACTCGAGGTTGTGACTTATCTGGAATACTACTAAACTTACTTGATTCTGGAGTGAGAGTAAACTCAATAACTTCATCATAGAAGCTTATCTTTATAAAGACGTGAAAATTGTGCTGCCTGTCATTGGCACAATGATTGCAGCAGCATCAGTTCTTATGGATCTTGAATCCGAATACTCTTGGAACGTAGTTCTGTGTTGCCTTTTGTGGCTTCAGATGCCCGTATGTCATGAGGAACAGATGAGGAAATGTGGTCCCGAAATATGCTCCGTCGATGTCTAGTTTTTGAGTTAAGAAGCCCAGACAGTAAGAGGTATTTACAATCAAAGAGAGAAATGATTCGCATTGCAATTCCATTTTTGACTGGAAGAAAAGAATATAGGTATCTAACAATTAGCAAATGACCCTTTGTAAGGGAATGAACTATACTTTAGCAGCTGGGTGATCACATGTGTAATTATAGTTCTTGAATGGTGGTTAATTCTCCGACTATGAGGGGTTCGAGAATGTGTGCCCCAGACTTCGACATTGTTTGATTTTAATTACTCAGGTGACTAATTTCTACAATGATTTCGATAACTCGGACCAATACAGTGTTGCATTTGATAAAAGGGGGACTATCAGTGTAACACTTTAAAATCACGCCACTAAATTCTCAAATGCCTGGGGGGATATAACTCATATGATTATACAAACCTACCATATTGCCATCGTCAAACCTCAAAGAAAATAAACTAGCTGCCGTAAATCTAATCTGCTATATTCAAAGAACTTTTGTTTGCAAACCCTCATTATTTGCAAGAATAAGGGATGCCATTTCGAAAATGTTCAAAATATTGGAGGACTAATCATCTCAAAACATGGATTCATGCCTCCTGGTTTTGAATTTCGATACCATGTAACATGGCACCCAATTATCCAAAAAAAAAACAAATGACAGACAAGCATGAGATATACTCTAATTCTAAGAGGCTAAACCGCATGTTGCCTACATATGGTCGTCTCAGCTATACACGAGCCTAGCCAATCCTCTTCTCTCAAGGTCTGCTGAGTACGAGTCAAGTCCAATGGGTTTCTACATCCGTGAAAACAGAAGCTGGTAATAATAGAAAATCACAAAACGTACCTTTACTTGATATAACTATTAAAGACATGCACAATAACCTTCAGACTGAATAAAAGAAAGAAATGGCAAACATATGCTAGGTTTGCTGAAAAAAGGATACTTCCTTGGTACTTGGATCGAGGATAGTAAATATCTTCACATTTGGGGCAATATATCTTTACAGTGCTTGAACGAGGAGTGTCAGACTGGCCAACAGGAAGGGATGGTTGCCCAAAGCAGCAAACTCTAGGGCATCTTCCAAAGTCGTAGTTTTTGTACTTGTCTACCTGCACAAGTTTTAACGAAGTAATTCTTACTAGAGCCCACGTAACACATTGATAAAGCATGCAAGGGAAACAAATTATCTGACCATCGATGCCATTCCTTTGCTGGTTAATATATATCGAGCATGAATCAAACCATAAAGCATCTCTGCCGCTGACTCAACCAACTCGTTTTGTTCCTCTGTGAACATGTCACCTATTTAGCAAAACAAATCAATCATTACACAACCCAATACTCAGTTAAATAGTTGTACCGACAAAACTGACAACATATCATTTGCACATTGTGCTTAGTGTAGATGATAAACATATAATATATATAAACAAAAAATCAGACTGAAACTCGTGTCTAAGAGCTTCCATACTTAGGGAAATTCTCGGATTAAATTCACGTTCATAATTTTATTAGTCTAATAGTAAATATATTATACACTTGCCCTACATAACTGAGAGTTAATCTAAACCTTTTAATCTTTACAACTCAAAGTGGATTTGACCATGGTCGCACGCATCACATCACCTGTCACGTGCGACCATGGTTCGACAATAGTTTTTCGGAGAACATTTACCTAAAAGAAAAAGTGAGACGAGTCTGACTTTAACAACTCTTTGGTTCGACAATCATACCATTGAGCAAACAGAATCCATTTCCAAGAGTGCCTTTATCTACCAAATCTAACTCAGCCTAAGAAACTACTTGACAAGAAGTTCCTAGGTTAAGAATACAAAACAAAAATCCAGTTAATTTAGGTGGTAGTCTGTTCTCAAAAACTATTTGTAGAGATACAGAAATACTTAGATCAAGTTCTAGCAAAAACACCGACTTACCCACACAAAAACACAATATTATGACAAAGAGAAGTATTAGTTTACCATGAGAGGATTCAACATCCAAAATTAAGTCGAGAGCATATTCATAGTAAGGAACTTGACTGCTGAGTCCACAAAGATTAAAATCGTCTTGTATGTAATCCTCATCAACTTCGCAAAAGAATTCATTTCCACGTAGATTACAAAACCATGTAATCCACGAGGTGTCTTCCCCATCAGAACCACTAACATCAGACCCTTCACTGTCTGTTTCAGATTCCTCTGCAGCCAACGAAATTGAAACACATCAGCTAGAAGTAGAACAACACCCCGCAGTTAAGATTAATAGGAACACAGACATAATAATGTAAAATCATGCAGAAACATCAAAGCTGGGATTGACAGTCCAGTATCTAAAAATCACAGGCATACATGAAAAGCCGAAAACAAGTATACAATAATAATTCCGTCCAAACACAACCACACCAAGACACCCAGACCATATCATTCAATGTTAAATGGATGAAGGGGTATCAAATAATGCATTTCGATACGATTCTCTATATGGTGGACAGTCACAGTACTAAAGTAAAGAACTATATGTTAGAAGCTAAATGGATGCATAGCCTCAATAGACTTCACACAAGTTTGAATATCATTGATAAAGAAATAAAAATTGAACCTTTCATACAATAATCCAATAGCAAAATATTTGTGAGATTGTAAAAACATAAATTTTCTCCCAAAAAAAGGCATTTTGAATGGAAAAACAAAAGAAAATGAATCGTAGGCATAATTGAAATTCAATAATCTGACACTTGACAAATAAACAGCATCAAGATCGAAATCCTAAACAATAATTTCGTAAAATAAAAAGAAAAAGCAAGCAGCTAGGCAGGGTTACCATCGGAGGCGTTGTTTTTGGGGAGAGAAGCAGAGCGAGAGTCCCTGTGATCAGAGGGTTGCTTTCCCGTCGAAACCGACTGACTCGACTTTTCTTTCCCGTTGATCGAACGGGACGTAGACGCTGTGGATCGCTCGAGGTGCTTATCGAGAGCTTCGTTAATCCGTTTCCGATCCACCGATCCCAGCTCCGACTTCGATGCACCACCGCCTCTCTCTCTATACATCTTTCCTCTTCTTTATTCTTCTCCTCCGAACCCACAAAATGCTATCTTGGATATCAATGGCGGATGAAATTTACACAAATGACCTTAACGGATTGAGGAAAAGGTAGGGTTTTGATCAGAGAAGCTGTAATAAGAAAAAAAATAAAATATATATTTGTATATGCGTGTGTGGGAATATCAGGTTGGTGTTGGTGTGGGTGTTTTTTAAGAGAGAAGATGCTGAGGAGCTAGCTAACCCATGTTTTCTCTCTCTAGATTTTATTGGGTTTCGCTCGCTGGTGAAATGAACAGCGTGGAGAAGGTGATTTTTAGAGAAGAGGAGGAAGGAGAGAAGATTTTTTTTAGGTTCCTTCCGATACGGGCGATGGATCAGCAAGGTGAGACCCGAGTGAGAACTGGGTATGACCCGATAGATGTCTAATATGAGGATGTTCTCATTTTCTTTTAAGAGGAAACAATTTCTATAGATCTGCGATCTTTAAATGAGTTTTGAAGTTGTGATAGTGTTTAAAATAATTTTGAAATGATGAGTAATTTGTAGGGTCATCAATTTATTTACGAGTTATTTATTAAAATAAATTTTGAAGTTTTTTTTTTTTTTTTTTTTTTTTAGAATTTTGAAGTTTTATATAATACTCTTTATTTCTTTAAAAAGATAATTTATCCATAATTATTCAATATCAAACTAATTCATTTATTAATAATCATTCAAAGTATTTTTTAACAATAAGGGAATCTAACCATTTATAAAAAAAAATTGGGATTTGATAGTTTTAATAAATATACTATTTGTTTGACCAAATATAAAATTTGTACAAGGAAATCTAATAAGAGTGAAATTAGGTTATTTGAATTCTTAAAGTACTGCAAGTGCTTTTTTTTAACATGAACCATTAGATTCTTTATGATTTTTTTTATTAGTTTATTGAAAATTTTGAATGAGAATGTAGCATGCATGACAACAACATGATTGATCGTTTTTCTACATACAAAACTTAGAGATCTTCTCAAACAAAAAAGTCAGGTGTTGGCATGCTTTAAATTTGATTAGTCGCGACACAATAAATATATGGATTTGATCAACTGTGACTTATCATTTTGGGGATCGAAGGCTGCAATTCTATCAGTTTTCAAATCTAAGATAACCAACATTAATACTTTCAAGTAATAAGATAGCTTTTAGAGGGGCTTGAGCTTGTATTATTGTAGTCACAGTTTCTTTTACACTTAAGTATCTATTTCGATACCCAATCAGTAGTGTAATTCTATCATCGATATATACGTCTAATATCAATTGACGATGTTATTAAGTTTCTACAATAATTGACGATTGAACAGTTGGTCTACAATTAGCCATAAATTTTGCAGGGCTATCCATCACTTTTCAAGATTCAAAAAATGGATTCCACCTAGAATGAGACGATGATAGCTCTTATTCCAAATTTGAGCTCCCCTACCTCCCCCGCAAATTTTCATCTTATCACCTGCTGCAGTGTTGTCTATAAAGCGATTCTACTCAGACCGCTTTAATTCCGGGTAGAATTATCATGGATAGCATTATGTTTTCTCAAGAGCTCCTTCATGGTTACAACACGAACATAAAAAGACCTATATGCTCTTGCAAAATATATCTCATGAAAGCTTTCTACAACATTACATGGAGATTGTTGCCCGATGTCCTTTACATTATGGATTTTCCTCTCAAAATGTTCGGTTGGATCATCCAATGCATCTCCATATCCTCATACTTCATAAGCATTAATAAAATTTGTACAACCTACTTTAAAGGTAAGAAGGTTTCTCGCCAAAGAGACCATGTATCCTCAAATATGTTTGTCAATTTTATGCAGGTCTTATCCAACATCATGAAAGAGAAATGTAACAACAGACAATTTGGCTACCATTGGAAATGCCACAAGCAAAAAATTATAAACCACTTCTCCCCATATGATCTTATGATCTTTTATCGCGCCTAAAACCCCTCTGTCGATCTCATTAATGAGAGTCCGTATGAGTTTTCATGTCTCTCTGGTCTCAATTCCAACCCTTGCAAGAGTCAGGTCATCTTTTCAGGTACTTTAGGTACAATCAAGAGAGAAATCACCTAAAAGTTAGGTTTTATCAAAGGGAGGCTTCTTTTAAAATACCTTGGAGTACCTCTGATCACTTTCTGGCTTACCTACATTGATTGCAGGCCCTATTCCAAAACATCACAAACAGGATTAACTCTTCGACCACTAAGCACCTTTCTTATGATGGGAGGCTCTAACTGATCAAATCGTTTCTCTTTGCGAGCGAGGTTTACTCAGACTTATTTTTTATTCTCCTCTCTCGAGTCCTCAAAAATCTTACTACGCTCTTCCCAAGATTCCTCTGGTCAGGACAAGAGATGAAGATTAATGGGGCAAAAGTAGCATGGAATAAAATTATCTTACCCACAAAAGAGGGCGGCCCTGTGATCCCATATCTAAAAATCTGGAATCGGCCAGCCGCCCTGAAAAACTTCTGGTCTATTCTGACTAAAAATCTGGCTTTAATCTGATCTCTATGCATCATCAATGAAATGGTCAAAGACAAAACAATGTGGAGCCTCCCTATTAACTCCTGTTTAAGATGGAGTTAGAGGGAAATCTTTAAGCTTAGATCTATAGTCGGCTCACTCTACAAAGTCAAAATTGGAAATGGCGAATCCACTTCCATTTGGTATGACCCGTAGTTATTCCCCATCTCCTTGGTAAATCGTTTTTGCCCAAGTATTATACATCATTCCCATATTCATGGAAAAAATAATGTCTCAAAAATCATTAGAAATGAAGAATGGAATAGGTCGATCGTCACCCGACCTGGGCGTAGAATTCATATACAACACTTAAGCAACATTATGAATGCTATCAACCAAGCCCTTTCTCCCTCGAATGATGAGGATGAGTTCATATGGATCTCATATAGTAACAATGGTATTTTTACCAATAGCAGTACATACAACGCCATCCGAGCTTCCCATGCTGCTATCAACTAGGCAGCTCTAGTCTGGAATAAGTTCAACATCCCCAGATACCCATTCATCACTTGGCTTTCCATCCAAGGCAAACCAACCACCAGAGATAAGCTCCATGTACGAGGTTATCCAACTAGTCCTCTGTGTGTACTCTATGGCATCAACCCGGAATCTGTGGAACACATCTTCATAGGCTACAACTATGCCTTGAAACTTTGAGATTATGTTACCCAACAACTCAATGTGCCACCTGTCGCATCTTGTTGGCATGAATGGATCAACGTTGCAACATCTTGGAACCCGGGCTAAGTAGAGTCAAGACATCATAGAAGAGTCACCTTCTATGTTGTAATGTTACACATTTTGAAGGACATAAATGTCAAGATCTTCCAGAGTACCGACTCTCTCAGCTCGGCAGTTGGGTATAGAATCATGAGTGATATTCGATATAGATTCTATGGCACATAACACCCTTTGGCTACCCTTTGATAAACTTACTAGTTATAGACAACTAGGTCGTTCAACTACAATTTTCGTAGTTCCTTTATGATTAATCTAATCATCATCTACCTCCAATTCTAAAGAATTCCCTGAACTACTTGTAAACTATATTTATTATATATATTTTACTGTTTTTATACCCAAAAACATCTCTAAAATATATTTATTATTTAAAATTTTACATTTACTTAAATTTTTAATAGATTATACTTATTACTTGAATATCAAAACTTGTTAACATATTTTTAAGATTTAAATTTGTAACATTTATTCACTTTAAATCTTTATACTTCTAAATTTAAGCAAGTATGATTAATGACAAAACTATCAAAAATAAAATAATAAATACAGATAATAGTGTAATTAGGCCAACCGAACTAATTGGCCCATCAACTTATCCAAATGTTTAAATATTTACATCGACTTACCTAGACATACACATAATTGCGTATATGGGAAGTTAGAGATATATCATCTATTATCTTCTAAAACGAAGGAGATATTTATTATGATACGACATATATATAAAGGTCCAACATTAATCAATAAAACTAATGTATCTTTACTATTAGTTTTTATATTCATCTTCTAATTACTCATCTCCATTACTATTCTTAACTCAAACTCAATTAACTCTTAGTTAACTTGCTGCTTCAGCGAAGCCTATTAATCCAAAATGGTCGACATTCATTGGCCTCATCTCTAGGGAATGATGAATTTTGTTCCCATTAAGAGCTAAATAATATAAAATCCAAAACAAAAAGATGTGGGACGTTATTGGAAACATTGCTATGTCGGTCGAGGACGAGATTGAGATGGAACTTTTAGCGAATGAACCACTGAATTCCATGTGTTCTAAGTCATATCAAATAGAACTTGGTGATATCTCCAACTGAGATCCAACATCTAGCTCAGCAGTTAAGGAGTGAAATAGCGATATTTTTTCCGTTTGTATGAACAAATATTATCTCAAGCTCACATACTCAAATCCACCATTTAGATAATAACCAAGTTACATACACCCATATTCATGCAACTAGGTAAGTAGATCAAATAAAAATACAAAGTCCATGTGCGTAAAATGGAAAGGGCCAGAATTCCAACATGCTTACCTATTCATGGATGATCTATATGAATATTATAAGTATGAAGCACCCCAAGCAGACAAAAGTCCCTACTAGCCCCAAAACTATTAGGTTTAGTCATGCCACCGAACTATGATAACCACAATATGGATAAATATTATGGTAAAATAGATCCGGACCGTATTCTCGAATCACTTTTTGGGTTCAATAGTCTACCACCATATATAAAAAATTGCAAGATACTATGAACCGTATTCAAGAATCACTTTGTGGGTTCAAAGGTGATGAGTCCGGAAATGTTCGCCACTCACTGTAGAAACTGGACAGGGGAAATCCGGACAATAACCACCCACTGAACCATCCGAACAGGACAAAAGTACTAAATAACTAATCACATTTTGACTAAGCTAATTGCTAATGTGCTTAATAAACTAATGAGTTTTTTTTTAACTCGGCCTGGTTTCGTAAGTTTAACCTGAAAGCCCATATGGCCCATAATTAAGGGTATAAATACCCAACCACTTTCATTAATGAGGGTAATGAACATTTAATACAACCAGGTAGCTTAAATCTCCCACTACAAAACACTTAAACATTTAATACCCTTGAAACACCATAAAACATCTGTCTAAATTACCCTCAGTCAAAAATAATCTACACCAAATTGGCGACCACAATGGGAGTAGAAGGTGCCTAAATTTAGCATTCAAAACCAGCAAGAAAAACCAGTTCGGATGAATCCAGACGAGCAGGCAGTGCCACCAACTTTGGCAGAAGTGGTGGGAGAAAACGATGAATATACGATCGAAGAGCGAGACAGGTTGAAAGCTGAGATAGAAGCCTTTAGGGCTGCTAAAAGGATGAAGATGAGCTTGAAAGAAAAATCAAAAGTGTCAGCCGTTCACCACACTGACAATCCAAGGGATCATGACCCATCAGCAAAGACCCATGTAAGTACTAAAAAGACTCATGCTAGCTCTAAGAAGTCTCACTGGTCTAAACCGGCGGAGAGCTCAGATTCAGATTTAGAATCCTCTAGTAGCTCCTTGAATGAAGATGGAGTTGAAGAGTCCCTGTCATCCAACAGTGATGAAGGCAGGTCTAAGAAGAAGCAAAAGTTGGTAAAAAAATATTCAAGAAAGAGGGACAGACATGGAAGGTTGAAAAGACATCTAGGTAAAGGGTCATCTTATAGCCACAACCATGGCCAGAGACATATAAACCAGTTGTTGATGGATCCTTTCACTTTTCATGATGAACCAGGTATCTTTGCAACTCCCAATGAAGATACTGTGTTTAGTCGTGGCCGAAATTAGAGACAATCTTCATTGTCTTCCAAGATACTGTCCGAAAACCTTCCAAAGAGGTTTGACAGTACTAAGATGGAAAAATATGATGGGAGTAAAGATCCGGATAATCATCTGGAGCAGTTTAAAAACTTTATGATGAATTTTGACGATAATGATAAGTTGCTTTGTAGAGAATTCTCTCAATCTTTTACGGGGAGTGCTCTGAAGTGGTATAATAGTCTGTCACAGGGCTGCATCAGAAATTTTGATACCTTTGGGTGGCCTTCCGAAGTTAGTTTGTTGGAAGTAAGGAGGTGAAGGGCAATGTAGACACTATTATCCATTGTGCCCAAGAACCAAATGAATCATTGAAAGAATATATAAGTCGTTTTGTGAACACCAAAAATGGATTAGCTGATTGCTTTGAACAAGTAGCAATAGCTTATGTAAGACAGGGTTTGAACCCTGGCAATTTAGCCGATTCGGTAACCAGGAAGAAGGCTATGACGTGAGGCGGTTTACTGAATCAAGTGGGAAAGCAAATCAATGTGGATGAAACGAAGAAGACTAGGGTGCATAGGCAAGTGAGGTCGGCCCCAGATGCCCCTAACCAAAACCAGAATCAATATGGATATAAGGCTAAGGAAGCCGGACAGGGTCCTAACAGGGCCAAGGCTCGATCTCACCCAGCATCAACTCAGAGCCAGCAATCCAGAAATAAGCGAGAGTCGTGGGTCAACCAGAGTGGTTTGCCAAATTGAAAGAAAATGTGGCAACCATCTATGATAAAACAAAAGACGAAGTACATTTTAGGAAGCCGGTTGCGCTTCAATCTTCCAGGGAAAGTCGTAATAGTTATTTTTGTCAATATCATCATGATATTGGCCACAACACAGAATATTGCATCGCTTTGAAACAAGAGGTGTAAAATTTGATTGAAAGAGGAAAATTGGGTGCTTACGTTAAAAGAACAAGTGGGAATAGGCATGATAATGCTCATCGGACTGACCCAACAAACAATACAGGGATGTCGACTCCGGACGGGGCCATGGTAATTATTGAAAGGTTCGATGTGGAGTCAGAGTATTTGGATCCTGATCGAGCCCAGAATAAGGTGGGTGTTATCACAGAACACACCAAGTCGGTGTCCGAGCTAATAAGTTTTTTTGAGCCACTTACCATATTTGGGAGGGACACCATGACTGCGCCAACTACTTCTTCAATGAAGAGGCATATTCACACCCTGGCTACTTAGTTGGAAGGAGGCATGACCTCCTATCAATTGCAAATTCATTTTCCTTCATTGTTTTTTATGAAGATGATTTGAGAGACATAGCTGGTCCCCATGAAGATGCTGTGGTGATAGGAGCATCCATTGGGGGCAATAATATTAGACGAATTTTGGTGGACACTGGCAGCTCAACTAATATCCTCTTTTTAACTTCCTACAAACAAATGAATAATCCAGCAATAATTTAACGTTCGAACAGATCTATTGTGGGTTTCACCGGAAGCTCTGCAAACGTGATCGGGAAGTTTGAGGAGGAGGTTTTGTTGGGCAAGGGCCCTTTCAAGAAAATGGTCAGGGTACTTTTTGTTGTGGTAGATTGTCCCACATGCTACAATGCCATTTTGGGAAGGTCCTGGCTCTCCAAAATGCATGATGTGGCTTCAACAGTTCACCAGTGTTTAAAATACGCTGTACAAGGACAATTGGGAGTTGTCCGGAGTAGTCAGAAGATAGCAAGTGAATGTTATGCAATAGCACTGGCCCCTAGAACTTTGGGGGCAGTTCAAATCAATGAAGATTAGCAGTTGGAGGGGCCCTTTGGGGGAGATGGTGAAATTGATGACCCTAGAGAGACCCCTGGTGTTTTAATACCAATTGAAGATGTTGAAACTCACTCTCTGGTTAAAGAAAGAAGTGTCAAGATCGGATCTAAGATGACATCAGAACTAAAAAGTAAAGTATTATCTTTTTTAAAAGACCATCAGCATGTTTTTTCTTGGTGCAATGTTGATATAACCGGAGTGCCAGTAGATGTTATATCACACCAGCTATCCATCCGAAGAGATGTAGCACCCGTTGTATAGAAGAGAAGAGATTTTTCTAAGGAGAAAGCTGATGTCATAGTTCAAGAGGTTGACCGGCTTACTAAGATGGAGCACATAAAAGAATCTCAGTACCCTTTATGGACAACCAATCCGGTATTAGTAAAAATGAAAAACAGGAAGTGGCGTATGTGTATCGACTTTACTGACCTTAACAGGGCTTGCCCAAAAAACTTGTCTCCAGTCCCCCTGATTTATCAGTTAGTGGACTCTACATCTGGAACAAGTTGTTGTCTTTCATGGATGCCTTCTCCGGTTATAATCAGATTCAAGTGGATCGAAAAGACCGAGAACACACTATTTTTGTTACTGACAGGGGCCTTCATTGTTACAAGGTTATGCCTTTTGGATAAAAGAATGTCGAGGCTACTTATCCGATGTTGGTGAACAAAGCATTTGTTGATCAGATTAGAAGAAATATGGAAGTCTACATTGATGATATGATGGTAAAGAGTGTGGAAGAAGAATTAAACTTGGTAGATTTGCAAGAAACTTTTGCCAACTTGGTAAAAGTTAATTTAAAGTTAGATCCAGAAAAATGTGTTTTCGGAGTGCAGTCTGGAAAGTTTTTGAGGTGTGTGATAAGTGAGAAAGGGATACAGCCTGATCCAGACCAACTTAATGCTTTACTGCAGATGGATCCTCCTCTGAATATTAAAGAAGTACAAATATTGACAGGAAGGTTAGCTGCTCTAAACCGTTTTATCTCAAGGTCTTCGGATAGGTGTGCCCCGTTTTTCCAAACTTTTAGAGGTGCCAAAGAATTCAACTGGTCTCCACAGTGCGATCAGGCCTTTGATGAAATAAAAAAGCATTTATCCTCCCCCAAAACTCTGTTTAAACCTGTTGGTGGAGAAACGTTGTATATATCTTTAGTAGTCTCCGAATGTGCCATAAGTACGGTGCTAGTAAGAGAGGTGGATAATTATCCTCGTCCGGTGTACTACATCAACAAAAGCCTGATGGATGCTGAAAAAAGGTATTTAAAACTTGAAAAGCTAGCACTGGCATTAGTAATTGCTGCTAGAAAGATGAGGCCCTACTTTCAGTATCATTCTATTGTCGTTTGGACGTCTTTTCCCTTAAAAAATGTTCTTCAAAAGGAAGACATATCAAGCAGAATGACCAAATGGTCAGTAGAATTTGGAGACTATGATATTGATTTTGCCCCTCGAACTGCAATCAAGGCTCAGTCTGTTGCTGATTTCCTTCTAAATAAGCTACAGGTGAAAAGACTAAGAAGCTATGGGTTGTTCAGACTGATGGTGGATCAAGTACCATGGGTTGTGGTGCTGAGATTTGTTTAACCTCTCCGTACAGCGACAAGCTATACCAGGCTATATGTTTTGCTTTCAGGGCCTCTAATAATGAGTCCAAATATGAAGCTGCTATAGCTGGTTTGAAGTTAGCCTTGATTTGTGGAGCCAAAAGGGTCAGGTTAATGAGTGATTCTCAGCTTCTTATCCATCATACACAAGGTCAATCTGAGGCCAAGAAGGAGTAGTTAATTAAATATTTATTCATTCTTAAAGAGGTGGCAGTTAACTTCAAAGAAATCAGCTATGAGCACATACCCAAAACAGAGAATACACTAGCAGACTCCTTGGAAACCAAAGCATACTCTGAGTCCTACCCATGGATTCATGTGCAGGAGTGCCCATCTATTCAACTCAATCAGAGCAAGGAAAAAGAGGAAAGTTTAAATATACAAGTGGGTCAACCTAAAGACTGGAGGTATCATCTTCTTCAATACATTTTGCCTCCGGAAAAAGTAGTAGCAAGAAAAATGAAGTATAGGGCTCGTGGTTTTTTAATCATAAGAGACATCATTTACAAGAAATCTTTTAGTAGACCTCTCTTGCGATGTTTAGGGATTGAAAAGTCTCAAGTAGTGTTGTACGAACTGCATGATGGTGAAGGGTTAGCACATTGTGGTTATAGAGCTTTAACCCGAAGAGTCTTGTTGGCCGGATACTACTAGCCCTCCATAATGGAAAATGCCAAGGAATTGGTAAAGAAGTGTGATCCATGCCAAAGATATGGCAATGAAATTCATATCCCAACAGTCCCGTTGGAGTCAATTTCTGAGCCAATACCTTTTGCTCGTTGGGGGCTGGATCTGGTGGGACCTCTACCTATGGCGTCCGGAGGATGCAGAACTATCATTGTAGCCATTGATTATTTTTCAAAGTGGATAGAAGCTACCCCTTTGGCAAGAACTACTTCAAAAGCTGTTATAAAATTCATTGTATCTAATATTTGCTGCAGATTTGGGGTTCCACAGAAGATAACCACTGATAATGGGCCACAATTCGATAACAAGGATATGGAGAATTTCTGTGTCTTTAGAGGCATTCAAAATTGCTTCTCTTCTCCTTTCCACCCACAGGTGAATGGTCAGGTTGAAGTGGCAAACAGAGTCATTCTGTCCAATCTTAAAAAGAATTTAGAAGGGGCTGCTGGAAAGTGGCCAAGCTACCTACAATAAGTGCTATGGGCCTACCGAACTACTCCTGGAGCTGCTACACAGGAATCCCCATTTTCCTTAGTATATGGTATAGATGCAATTTCTCCCATAGAGGCAACTCTTCTATCATACAGAGTCCACAATTTTTCTGAACAGGCTAATGAAGTGCAATCAGAATTCAACTCGATTTGATATAAGAGAAAAGAGTTAAGGCTCACCTTAGAGCCATCCATTATTAGGGATTGATGAGGAGCATGTTTGCTTCCAAAGTCAGAAGAAGGAATTTTCAACCAGAGGATAAAGTCTTAAGAAAAGTCTTCCTACATACTAAAGAGAAGCAGTTCGGCAAGCTAGCTTCAAATTGGGAAGGACCCTATGTGGTCATTAAAAAACTTAAGCCTGGGACATACGGGCTTCAAGATAAAGATGGAAGGATCTTACATCACCCCTGGAACATTAAACACCTCCGGTTGTATCTAGATCGGAAGGAAGGGTAAATATTTACTTGTTTAAAGTCCATGTAAATATTAGGGGGCATACTCTTTCCTACCATGGTGGCGCGGGGAGGTTTTAATGAGGTGTCTGAGATTTTTAATAAAATTTGATGTCTTCTTAAAAAATTCAGAGTGGTTTGATTAATAGTTTCTTTAAAGCCTTGTAAGTATCATTGACAGGTCGGATTGAACTGGTGGAAGGATGACCATTGAAATATTTGTCATCGGAGAATTTAAACACTCTCACTTTAAAATACTTGTAAAATAACTAGGGGCTATTTAAACATTAGCCATCAAGATTGGGAAAACATAAAACAAGGCATGAATTGTGTAAAATAAAACTGCCCGGTTAGCACCGGGGAATGATACTAAAACATGTAAGAATGCCTTGGCCATCCAAGGACTTTGAAGTTTAAAAAGAAAAGGCTTATTCGGGCACGAGCCGGACACGATTAAAAAAATGCCTTGGCCATCCAAGGACTTTAATCTGACATGAGGATAAAATAAAAACAAAAGATAGTTAAAATTTTAGGGCTGGACTCCCTTAGATGTTCATGCTTCATCTTGTTTCTTCTTTGGGTCTTTAGGTTCATCATTGGGGCTCTCTCCGGTCCCTTCTTCCTCATCAGTGGTATCATCATAACCACTGGAATAGTTGTGCTTATCACCATCTACTATAGTGTGGAATGGGAGATCTTTGTACTCCACATATTTCCATAGATTGCCAAGTGTCCTCTTCAAGAATGTTCGATGAAAAAGCAATACCATGTTAGATTTGACTTCGGCATACCTCTCTTCTTGAGAATCTATCACCTTATTGGTGTATGCATCAATCTTGGCATGGATTGTCTTCTCCTGCTCATTTATCAAATCCTCTTTATCCTTGGTGACTTTAGAAACAACAGCTTAAAGAGAGGTTTTGTCACCGGACAGGGTTTGGATGACATTATCCTTGGCCTTCACCTCATCCTTCGAAGCGGAGAGATCCCTCTCAAAGCCAGAACACTTAGTTTGAAGTTCTGTGTTAACTATCTCTGAAGTGGCCAACTTAGTGGCCAAGTCTTCTTTCCCCTTCTTCAACTCCTCGATCTCTTTCCTTAATGCCTCAACATTCTGATTGGGGTTAAGGAGGTCATTAGATAAGTTCTATTTGTCTACGTTGAGTGTGTTGATGAAGGTAGATTGGCTTCGCACTTGCCTTTCCAGGTTGAGCATCGGTTGAATATTGCTTAGCAATGAGTGAGTCATCATGTCATTCTCCCCTGAAACAGAAAAAGACTTACCATTGAAGGTAACCATGTTTAAGGAGCTTGGAGGAAGGTATGGGCCAACAAAGTCGTCTTTTTAAGGTCTCCAAAGTAAAGGCCAATGTTTTGGAGGCCACTGATGTCTACACCATCAATATTGAATCCCCTCGGGTACCCTCTATGGTGTGTAAATCACGTGGGATTTGCTCTGCCAAGGTGGGGTCTGTTGGGTCGACTGGAAGAAGAGATTCTGAAGGCCGGATAGCGACTTCATCCCCCGATGAGATTTTCTTCTTCTTGGCTTCCATATCTCCACCATCTGCTCCCCGTTTTTTATCCTTCTTGGGAGCCTTTATAAGATTTGGAGGTCCACCTGCCTCTTTGATACTCTCATCTTTAACCACTTGAAGTAGAGTAGCATCGATTCTCCCTTGGCCCTGCACTTCCTGATTTGCTGGGATGATCTCCTTACCACCACCTTGAGCAACCTCAGTTGCAACCTACTTCTTCTTACCCTTTTTGCTCTTCATCTTACTTGGGGCTTTTGCTCTGGCAAGCAAAGCCAGCTTGCCATCCTTCTCCTCCGTTCTCTGGAGGATGACAGCCGGAGGAGGTAGAGTGGTCAGCTTCTCCTAAGTAAGATCCCTCTGGCCTGTTGTGTTCCAGAGGTGGGACCTCACTAAATTGCCGGCGGTGAAGAAATTATGGAAATGATTCCCCCATTTGTGAGCAGCCCAAACATTCAGCTTGACACAAGTTGTCTGCCCTTCCTCCATATAGTCGGAGAACTCCTTCGGCAGCACTACCTAAAGAAAACGAAGAGTAGTTTAGAAACAGATTTTTTATAAGGAAAGAAAACAAGTATGATTAAGAATTTACCTGAGCTTTTCCATCTGCTGGTAAGCATGCCAGGGTTGACATCAGCCTTGATTTTCCTCCCGTTCTCCCAAGCCCTACTAATGAACAAGAATTGGGTCTTCTAATTCTTCTCCGATTCAAGCAAATCATCCACCACTTTGAAGTTATTTCCTATGTTGCAGTGGTAGAATGAGATGACGTAGTTCTTGCATAGGCTGGCCACAGCAGCAAATTGCTCCATTGGAAGCGGTATTCCGGAGAGTCTAGAGGACATAATGCAGGCCATGAGGGTGTACCAAGCATTGGGACTCAACTGGCTTGGATAGAGCTTTATCAGATAAAAGTATCTGGAAATCTCTGGGTCCAATGGAAATCTGAGCCCCCAGTTGAACAACTCCGTATAGATGACTATCTCGCTCAACTTACAGACCATTGGGGTCTCCAGAGTGACCGATATCCTCACCTTGAAAGACTCAGGGATCCCCCAATTTGTCCGGATCCGGCCTAACTCAGCAGTATGAGTGTAGACATAGTTGATGTTCTGCATAGCCAACAAATACTTTACGTTCACCTTGTGGAAGCAGGGTCCCACTTTTCCTTCCAGGCACTCCGGCAGGTCCGTATCTTTTAAACACAACTTCTCTTTACCCTTGCCTTTTTTTTCGATGGCAGCTTCCCCTGTCTGTCCGCAGACGTCAGTCTCAAATGGGGCTTCTTCTATGCTGTCCTCCATCACCTCTTCCATCACCATGGAAGGTTTTTCAGTTATTTTTGGTGGGGGAGTGCTGGTGGCAAGCTCTGTAAGTTATCCGGACGGTTGAGCATCACCCTCTCCTAAGGGTCTAGTGTCCGGTTGGGGCTCCGGTCCGGAGGGTTCATTTTGAGAGCTAGTTCCAATGTCCTCCGGACCATAGGATTTATTCTTTAGGACTCTGATAGATGCCCCTGATCCTGTAGCTTTATCATTGGCCCCAGGCTTAGGAGGCCTTGATTTTAGGGATTTAGATTGTGAAACAACAGCTTGACCCTTTACTAAGCGTCTGGTTTGGCGAAGGGTGACCTTTTCTGGGGATTTCTCAGCATCTGACCCCATGGCTATAAATAGGGTCTCCTTGTGCTTGATACAGCTTTTTCCCGTTCAACAGTGGGATGTGACTCTTGAACCGAGGAGCCTAATACGATGGGCGAAAGACTTCGTTGAAATAACCGCCTAGGTTTGGAACTTCTAGCAGAAGATGAACCTCGATCAACCTCTGAAGATGGTGTTTCGGGTTTATCGTTTGGAGAAACTAGAAGACCCGCAACAATGCGTCTCTCTCGCTCAACCCTTTGCGCTTTTTCTAACTTCAAAAGATTAAACCACCCGCCTTTTACCAATGCGTTTCTTGCCATGAACATAAACCTACACAAGAAGAATTTTGAGAAGAGAAGTAAAAGCTTTGAAATGAAGAAATAAGAGAGTGATGAAGATGGTAAAACAGTGAAAATAAGTAATTTATACTAGTAAGACAGAAAGAGTTACCAAATACCTAGGAGAAAACAAAAAGACAAAAATAATGATTGAATGCGGCGCTGACGTCATGGGTATTAAATGAAGAGGTTGCTTTTTGGGATTAGTGGGAGCACCGTTTTCGGAGGAAAACGACTGATGAGGCAAATCAAAAGATGACACGTGTCCCACGATCTATGCCAGAACTTTTGAATTTCTGAGAAGTATTCAGTCCGGAAAAATCCTGAGCTGAACATTTAAACAGTCCGGAGAATGTTATAAGTGCTTAAGAAGATTTTTTTAGGTCGTGTCAAAGGCCTTCGACAAAACCTAAAAAAGAGGCTACTGATGAGTCCAGATTTGTTTGCCACTCACTGTAGAAACTGGACAGGGGCAATCCGGACAATAACCACCCACTGAACCATCCGAACAGGACAAAAGTACTAAATAACTAATCACCTTTTAACTAAGCTAATTGCTAATCTGCTTAATAAACTAATGAGTTTTTGAACTCGACCCAGTTTCGTAAGTTTGACCCGAAAGCCCATATGGCCCATAATTAAGGGTATAAATACCCAACCACTTTCATTAATGAGGGTAATGAACATTTAATACAACCAGACAGCTTAAATCTCTCATTACAAGACACTTAAACATTTAATACCCTTGAAACACCACAAAACATATGTCCAAATTACCCTCAGTCGAAAATAATCCTCACCAAAAGGTAATTAAAGAGATGAGGACTATATAGTGGATTCCAAAAAAATAGATAATAAAAGTCCAAGGGACTACTTAAAAATATTCTTTGAAACAAAGTCATAATTATAAGATTTCCATGATCTAGTGGTCGTAGTAGTGTTTAGACAAAAACTTAAAAAATGAAGTATGTTTGAAAATATAATAAAAAAGAAAGAACTAAATTTTAGAGCTTTACTAGCCGAGGCGAAACGATTTATCAAAAGGGATAAGGTGGTTAGATAAAAAAAATTGGAAATACCAACAATCCAACTAGAGGTGGTTCAACAACCAAAACAAATATCATGTCACAAATAAACATAAAAGATTAAGAGACGATAAGGAATAACGTTTCAGTTTCAAAAATATCAAGGTCAAATAAACTAAAAAGATGAAAACCAAAGGTTAACTACAACGTTCGAAGTAGTAGAAGAACAAATCGGCCACCGAGAGGACCATTCACGGAACTTGCAGATTCACCAACTACGATCTGTGTACAATAGATCTAGAAAGTTATTTGTACTAAAGGAGAACATAGACAAAACAAATATGGTAAGTTTCATGGTAAAATAGGTCACTTTATTAAGTATTTTAAAATTTTGCAAGATCAAATCCAAGTCTTGGTAGAAGAAGGAAAATATAACAAATTCATTAAAAGGAAAACGAGGGAGGAAATGGATAATATCACAACAAAAGCCTCATTAAAATTGAACGAGCGTTTAATTTAAACACCATAAATCTGGATGATAATGAATAAAAAGAAGATGACTATATGCACCCTGATCTAAATAGACAAACAATCAGGTTGATTTTCGAAGGAAACCCATTCTCTATAATAAAAAAAGATATAAAAAATGGTACGCTAATGAAATTAAAATTGTGTTTCAAGGGAAAACATCCCCACACCTATACAAAAACCCGTACCTTGACCTATTAATCACATATCATAATTTAAGGGGAGTAATATCTCCCCATAATGATGTATTACTAATCATAATAGAGATGGCCAATATAAAGATCAAAAGGGTAATAATCGATAATGACAGCTCAAAGATTTTTGTATATCGAGGAAGAATGAAAGAGGTAGGGTGCGATAAAGTTCAAATTTCTGTCACGATCTTATGGGGACCCCTTTCCCCATAAGAAATATATTATAAAAGTCCGATAAATGGTCGGTAGAACTAAGGGATTACGATATCAATTTTGAACCTGTGATGGCAATAAAGGCCTAATCACTAGCTGGATTTTTATCATGGTTATAATATGAATAACCAATCATCATAAATGACGACTTAAAAAAACTACAAGTTCATGACCATTGGAGGAAGTAACAATAAAGGCTCGAGATAATGGATATAACTTGTTTTCCCGGCTACTGATATTTTTAACCAATTTATTTGGTTCGGATTCCCTGCATCAAATAATGAGATAAGTAATGAAGCTGCCACTGCAGGACTTCGTTACCAAAAATATGGGGAGAAAAAATGTACTACTTATATATGACTCTTAATTAGGTGTTAGTGAAATAACATGTTAGATTGGAGCAAAAATTATAACATTATCTAATATCTAAATGAGCTACAACATTTCACTTCTCAATTCAAGCATGTTGAATTCAAACAAGTGCAAATGGCACAAAATACAATTTCTTGATGCATTATTTCTTCAACCTGTATATTTTTAGCTAATGGTGTAATATTTAAAAGAACCTTCAATCTCATAGGTAAATTACTTATTGTTAATCTTTATATCCGAAGGGATAGTGATAATCGAATGAGAAGAAGAGTAAGAAGAACTACATGAGAAAAATTACCTTTTTACTAAGGTTTTTATGCATTGATGAAGTAAACTTCATAATGGAAAAACTACAGGAAAAAGATGGTGGCACTCGTTGCCGATATAAAGCTCTATACAAAGGAATATTACTACAAGGATATTAATGGCCAACAATTATAAATGATGCAAAATGAAAAGCAAAGACATGTGATATTTTCCAAAGAGTTATAAATTCAATCAAAGTTCTAATATTTTTAGACGAAGTGATAATAAAGGTCATCTCATTCGATAGGTGGGGCATGAACATCGTGTGACCATTCTTGATAGCCCTTGTAAGAATAATATACAAAATTGTTGTCGTAGATTATTTCTATATTTGGGTAAAAACAAAATCCATAAATGTTACAAAAAGAGAGGTAATTACATTTTTAAAAGCGACTATATGTTACAAGTATGGGAATATGAGAGTTATTACTATTGGTAATAGAAAATAATTCCAAAATGATAATACCACACAATATTGCGCAGAAAAAGATATCAAACAAATATCATCATCCCATTTTCATATGCAATCCAATGGGCAAGTAAAATTGACTAATAGAAAAATAGTTGAGGGTATTAAAAATATTGGAAGAAGCATCATAAAATTGGTCGGATACCCCACAATAAGTTTTATGGCTATACCGAACAAAACCTAGAACTGCAATGGAAGAAACACTATTTTTCATGGTACAGAATGGGAGCAATAATGTCAGCAGGATTATATATTTCATGTTAAAAGATTGTAACTTTAAACAAAGTAAATAACGATCAGTATCAAAGAGCGGCGATTGATCTCGTCAAAAAAAGAAGGGTCAAGACACACCTTCATTCGGAGCAATATAAGGAACCAATGAGGAACATATATAATTCCAAAGTTTGGTTCAAAATATTCAAACCAAGAAATCAAGTGCTAAGAAGAATATTTCACCGAAAACAAGGGAAAAGACTTGGCAAGCTGAACCGAATATAAGAAGGATTGTCTATGGTAAAATAAAAAATAAAATCATGAATCTGCAGGTTTTTGGATGAAAATGGAACCAAGTGTGGTGCTTTTAAAATATAGAGCATTTGAAACTCTACCATAGTCATGTGCGCTAATAAATCTAGTAACTTTCTACTCATGTAAATCGTATTTATTAAAATACATGAATGTACTCTCTCATCTTTTAATATTAGCAATGTGGGAATCTGGACCAAAATAAATGTCACATATATATACACTCTATTCTTTTTAGTATTAGCAATGTGGGATTCTGGACCAAAATAAATATCACATTTATATACACTATATTCTTTTGAATATAAGTGTGAAGCCTCCCTCAATCAATAGGCCTGCATAAATTCTTTTGGATTCTCTATACTAGTTAATAGAGAGCTACATTAATATTTTAGTTCATCAAATGTCATCAGACAATGAGATCATATATCCTTAATTATGTTCATCCTTGCAAAATAATATCATATTGGAGGTATTAAATTACTATATGCTCAACATGTTGTATTACACTACAACTGAAGATGTAGCTTACCCATCTATTGCCTAGCATTTAGTGAAGATTTCATTTTCTTCACAAGGGATCCTCAACCAGCCTCCAAAGAATCTATCAATACCTGAAACACTATGAAATATGCTTATGCCAAAAGACAAACAAAGATAAAACTGCACTCATTTTACCATCTAAATTGACTCTTACCACGGCTACTATTATATATAGGCTCACTGGTTTTAGATTAGGAAAACTACTTTTTGCTTATCTTGGGATCAATATACACTCAAACAATAAATTCCTTAACTATATACAACTTGTATCTAAAATTCGAGTTAAACTTCAACAGTAGGATGGAAAACTTCTATTTTTAAGAGGTAAACTAACATTAATCTAGTCTGTGTTGATGACCATTCATAACTACCACATCTAAAGTAGTCTCATTCCAAATATAGTAATTAACTGAATTGAGAAGCTATATAACATATTTTTGCGGGGTTCTACAAAAAAACCAGTTTCAATTGGGCAAATTGGAAACCTTTTTACAAACCATACAATGAGGGTGCACTTAATATCAGGAAAATAAAGGATCCTCAAACAGCTTACTCATGTAAACTATGGTTCAACTTTGGAGATTAATCCTCTCTTTGTGCAAAGATTATGAGTTCTCTCTGCTTCCCCAAAGTTCTCAACTATTGGCTACATTACCTATCAACAACTCCAAAACGTAGAGAAAATTCGTAAGTATTAAAAAAATAGTTGACCAATTTACAAACTGGAAAGTTAGCAATAGAAATATCGATTTATGAATTGAAGATGGTGTACCAATCATCTATTCATCTCTTTTACAGAAGCTTTACCAAGCTTTAGTGAACCCACCAATAGTTATTGGCAATCATCCAAATCTGATATAAACAAACTAAAATTTGTTATACTGTCATCTGACATCGAAATTTTTTACAAGATTAAAATCAATTTTAAATTATAAGACAAGATGATATGAAAACTATCTAGCAATGATGATTTAAGATCAAGCTAAAATAGCTAGATATTAGAAATAAATGTGACAAATCTAGAGTCTTTCAAATAATTTGGAATAATATCACACGAAAAAAAATGTTCATTTCTTTGTTGGAGATTGCTTATGGGGATACTATATATCGACACAATAACGTAGACCATATACTACTTATTAGCCTCTATATGTTAAAATTGTAACAAAAGAAAATCCATCAACCACCTATCCGTGGAGCGCAGCTTGGCATGAGAAGTCCAGAAACACTTTTAAAGTATATTCAGTATACACATTTAAAAACATATGACTCTATTACATGTTGTCAGGTCTTGGCTTTGGAGATCTAAACTAGATACTCACATCAGAGTCATTTTACCTCCCACAATATGCTAGGCAATCTGGAAAGATAGTAACCAAGTGAAACATCAAACACTACTCATATCTCCTAAATCAGTGATAAGCCAAATCAACTACTGCATCTATAAATTGGATAGGGCACAACTGTTTTGACATGCTTACTGGAAAGGTGACTTTCACAATGCATCTTACATATGGTGTTTCAAAATCTTAATTTAAAAAACAATGTTCTATATTCAAATGAAAACTTCTAGAAACTAATAGGCTTAAACTTAATACTGGCAGATCAAGCTTATCTTCTGGTGAAGCTAGTGGGCGTAGTATCATAAGGGATCATAATGGTGAAGGCAATTTAGATTTTGGATAAATCTACGGTAAATAGTCTCATCTTCTAACATAAGGAAGAGCATTACTCAATCGACTAATTATCTGTAATATTAACAATCTTCACAACATTGGCGTTGAAATAGATGCTACACCTATCTATGAAATGCTATCAATGTATAAAATCCCATGGTTCATTTCTTATTTAATCGATAGTTGTAAATATTTGGTTAAAAAACTAATATAACTATCAAATACATCAACATAGAAGAAAATATGGTTGTAGACTTGATGGCTAAAGAATCTCTCAATCTAGAAAAGAACCTAAACTTCATTAAAGGCACTTCCTATGCCAATCTCAGAGCCTTCACATTTCTTGAAAGCCTAGAACTATGTTATCTAAGAGGAAAGAACTATCAAACTTAACCACAAAAAGTTTGGAAACCAATATCAAAGCACAAAAAAAGACTCAAGGAATCAGGCTACCCACATCTCAAGGATATCAGAACCTCATTAATTCAGTGAAAGAGAAGATCATATACAAATCGATACAATTATAGATTATCAGAATATAGAAGAAATAAAAAAAATTACCTAAATTGAAACGAATTTCTTCCTCTTTATTCTTGAACTCAAAGTCAAAACAAGGCGCCTTCTTCAAATATTAACAAGAGAAACTTCATTCTCTGAAGGTTAGGAAAGAGAAACTCGTTCTCTTTTAATTTTTTTAACTTTTGCTTTAATTGTTTTGCGTCGATAGAAACGTGCCTTTTTTATTTTCATCTCAAAGTCTCAATTCAGAAATTTGGGCTATCGTAAACTAACTCTTATCGATAAAAGTTTTTTATTTGATGAAATTTTTTAAATTTCAATTCACGTTCGTAGAAAAAACATCGGTCAAAATCTAAAGTTATATGTGTCAAATGGTAAATTCATGATTTAAATATAAGTAGGTTAATTTTGGATAATTTTTTAACACTAACTAAACAAATAGTATGGTCATAATTTTTTTAATATTTATATATCTTACTATTATCCATCCTAACTAATTTGATATTTTTTCAAATATATTATATATTTTACTAGTATAGTTTTACCTGTGTTAAAATTTGATTTAAAAATCGTATAAAAATAATTATCAGTAAAACTATATAGTAAATAACTAAATTGTAGCTGGAAAATTAGTGGCGATAATGATAGTAGAAAACCATTAGTAATGGAACTGAATATGTTGACTGTATTATTTTTAATGTTTAGCAATGTTGGATTTCGTACCAATTATGGGATGAAGTTCACTACAACATCCCCTCTTACCTCTTATACACTATATTATTTTCAATATTGGATTCCGTACCAATTATGGGATGAAGTTCACTACAACATCCCCTATTACCTCTTAGTGTTCGCACTAATATACACTCAATTATTTTCAATATTTAGCAATGTGGAATTCCGGACCATGAATGGGATAAAGTACACTCCAACATCCCATTTTATCTCTTAGAGTTCGCACTTATATACACTCTATTATTTTCAATATTTAGCAATGTGAGATTTCGGACCATGAATGGGATAAAGTACACTCCATCATCCCCCATTAAACTTGATCCCATTATATATACACTCTATTATTTTCAATAGTTAGCAATGTGGGATTCCGGACCAACTATGAAAGAAAGTCCACTCCAACATCCCTTTTACAGTTGATCACACTATATATATACTCTATTATTTTCAATATTTAGCAATATGAGATTCCGGACCAAGTATGGGATAAAGGTTCCTCCAACACCCCCTCTTAAACTTGATCCCATTATATATACATTCTATTATTTTTAATATTTAGTAATGTGGGATTTCGAAGCAAGTATGGGATAATAACGTTCAATCTAATAACCCTCCTTAAACTTGATCTTATTATATATACTCTATTATTTTCAATATTTAGCAGTGTGGGACTCCAGACCAAGTATGAGATAAAGTTCACTCCATCACCCCTCCTAAACTTGATCACATTATATATATATACTCTATTATTTTCAATGTTTAACAATGTGGGATCCCAGACCGAGTATGAGATGCAGTTCACTCCAACATCCCCTTTTAAACTTGATCCCATTATATATACATTTTATTATTTTCAATATTTAGCAATGTGGGATTCCGGACCAAGTATGGGATAATCCATCACCCCCCTAAACTTGATCGCATTATATATATATATATATATATATATATACTCTATTATTTTCAATGTTTAATAATATGGGATTCCAGACCGAGTATGAGATGAAGTTCACTCCAACATCCCCTTTTAAACTTGATCCCATTATATATACACTTTATTATTTTCAATATTTAGCAATGTGGGATTCCGGACCAAGTATGGGATAATCCATCACCGCCCCCGCCCCCCCTAAACTTGATCACAGACCGAGTATGAGATGAAGTTCACTCCAACATCCCCTTTTAAACTTGATCCCATTATATATACACTTTATTATTTTCAATATTTAGCAATGTGGGATTCCGGACCAAGTATGGGATAATAATGTTCACTCTAACAACCCTCTTTAAACTTGATCTCATTATATATACTCTATTATTTTCAATATTTAGCAATGTAGGATTCCACACCAAGTATGATATAAAGTTCACTCCATCATCGCCCCCCTCTTAAACTTGATCCGATTATATATATACTCTATTATTTTCAATGTTTAACAATGTGGGATTCGAGACCGAGTATGGGATGAAGTTCACTCCAACATCCAATTATGGGATAATAATGTTCACTCTAACAACCCTCCTTAAACTTAATCTCATTATATATACTCTATTATTTTCAATATTTAGCAATGTGGGATTTCAGACCAAGTATGAGATAAAGTTCACTCCATCGCCCCCTCCCCCCCTCTTAAACTTGATCCCATTATATATATATACTATATTATTTTAAATATTTAACAGTATGGGATTCCAGACCGAGTATGGGATGAAGTTTACTCCAACATCACCTCTTCAACTTGATCCCATTATATATACACTTTTTTATTTTTAATATTTAGCAATGTGGGAATCCGGACCAAGTATGGGATAAAGTTCACTTCATCATCACCCCTTGAACTTGATCCCATTTTATATACACTATATTATTTTTATTATTAGAAATGTGGGATTTCGGACCAAGTATGGGATAAAGTTCACTCCAACATCCCCTCTTAAACTTGATCTCATTATATATAATCTATTCTTTTCAATGTTTAGTAATGTGGGATTCCGGATCAAGTACGGGATTAAGTTCACTCCAACATCCAATATTATCTCTTAGGGTTCGCACTTATATACACTCTATTATTTTCAATATTTAGCAATGTGGGATTCCAAACCAAGTATAGGATGCAGTTCACTCTAACATCCCATTTTATCTCCTTAGGCTTCACACTTATATACAATCTATTATTTTTAATGTTTAGCAATGTGGGATTCCGGACCAAGTATGAGATGAAGTTCACTCCAACATCCCTTCTTATATCTTCGGGTTCGGACTTATATACACTCTATTATTTTCAATCTTTAGCAATGTGGGATTCTGGACCAAGTATGGGATGAAGTTCACTTTAACATCCCATCTTATCTTTTAGAGTTCTTATTTATATACACTATATTATTTTCAATGTTTAGCAACGTGAGATTCCTGACCAAGTATGGGATGAATTCCACTCCAACATCCCCTCTTATCTCTTAGTGTTCACACTTATATACACTCTATTATTTTCAAACTTTAGGAATGTGGGATTCCAGACAAAGTATGGGATGAAGTTCACTCCAACATCCCCTCTTATCTCTTAAGTTTTGCACTTATATACGCTATATTATTTTCAAGTTTTAGCAGTGTGAGATTCCGGAACAAGTATGGAATGAAGTTCATTGCAACATCCATTCATAAACTTGATCCATTAATCGACCGAATAAATGTCGTCGAGCGGAATGAACGTCTTCCAATTACAGCGCACATCGCTGGATATTCAACACATTCAAATGTCCCATATTTTTCGAACTTGACTTTGATACCATGTGAGAATAGATGTCTAGATGTGAAACGGACCTCACAGACTAGCAAGACATTGTCCGTTTTAGCCCAGAAAGGTCGCACGACTTTGGTTTTGGTACACTCCCAAAATGTGTGTTGCTAGTTGAGGTGGGTTCACACTTATATAAAATTTATTATTTTTAGTATTTGTAATGTGGGATTCTAGACCAAAATAAATTTCACATTTATATACATTCTATTCTTTTTAATATAAGTGTGAAGCCTCCCTCAATTAATAGACCTATATAAATTTTGTTGGATTCTCTATACTAGTTAATAGAGAACTACATGGATATTTTAGTTCATCAAATTTCATGAGGCAATAGGATCCTATATCCCTGATTCTATTCATCTTTGTAGAATAATATCACATTCGAGGTATTAAATCACTATATGCTCAACATGCGGGATTACATTACAACTCAAGATGTAGCTTACCCATCCATTGCCTAACATTTGCTAAAAATTTCATTTTCTTCACAAATGGATCCTCAACCAGCCTCTAAAGAATCTATCAAAACCAGAAACACTATGAAATATGTTTATGCCAAAAGTTCAACAAAGAGAAAACTACACTCATTTTACCATCTAAATTGAGTCTTACCATGGCTAATATTATATCTAAGCTCATTGGTTTTAGACTATGAAAACTATTTTTTGCTTATCTTGGGATCAATATACACTCAAACAATAAAATCCTTAACTACATACAACTTGTATCTAAAATTCGAGTTAAACTCCAACAATATGATGGAAAACTTCTATATTTTAGTGGTAGACTAAAATTAATCTAGTCTGTGTTGATTCCCATATCATGTTCAGTCTGTTAGAGTGATGTGTTGTCTTACCAAAAAAAGTCTAGTGGCCATATGTCTGTTTGTCCAACCTAAAGTCTATGCATCTATTCTCTATGGTGTGTCTGGCATCTCTCATGTGGTTTTCGGTTGAAGGAAAATAGTTTATCGCACTTAATTCAAAGACTCTCTAAAAATTGATGTTTTGTTGATGCCGTCAAGTTTTTATCTTTCATAACTCGATGCCTTGTTGTTGTCGAATGCGTTTTCCCGTTTAGGGCTAGCTATTTCACTTGTATATAATTGGGGAGGTTTGCACCAGAGTTTTCTTAGACTCTAAAGTTATCTGCGTTATTGATGATGATTGGTCTATGACGCCTCCGACTTTGGCTTTGGTTTGCAGTAGGACAATCCATGTCACGAATAATACCCCATCCTCATGGCATTTGTCAAAGGCTAACGGTATCAGCATCAAGAAACCCCACCTGGTGGCGCTAGGGTGGATGTCGAGTTTGCTCCTTCATGATAATTGAATGTGTGGTTATCCTTGCACGGACAAAAAAAAACAGTGATAAATAAGGCTCACACATGGAGTTGTTATCCAAACAGGTTGTTTCTCTCTAGTTGGAATCAGCCTATTACAATCATGTCTTATACATTAGACATCTGTTCTCTCGGGTCTTCTACCACCAGAAATAACGGTTTCACGGACGCCTTTGGCTTAGATCCTTTGGTTTGTGAAGGTTCTTATAGGCTGGCATTAGCATTGGTAAGATGTTCTTATGGCATGGATTAAAGGAATCTGAGAATAAGGTCATGATCGCATTAAAAGTTATGGCTGAATCGGGTTCGGATGCTAGAGCGACGATGAATCAACTCAAGGCTTGCTGAATATTTCCTTGGCTTCCAGATACGGTGGTTGTTTGCATCTTTTTCTTTGATTTTATCTTCAATCTTAAACGGTGGACAAGAAATTGACAGTGTAAGGCTAAGTATGGTCAGAGTGTAGTTAAAAGTATAATACTTCTTGATGTTGCCGGATGTGATCAATTTGTGGGATGAGCAACACTAGAACAGTAGTGCATGACGAGCGTCAAGATACATCGGACGATAAAGTAGATGTGTTTGGTGGTCTGGTGATAAGGTAATCTAAGCCATCGTGATGTAGTGAAGACTGTGAACAGACTGGTTTCTCGCTCAGGTATCGTAAGTGGGTCAAACAGGTACTCAAATCAAAGATTTCGACGAGCCAATCAGATTTCAAAATATGATTTGTTCGAAAGTTTGATACCCAAATTCGACCCGTAAAGCCTTTAAAAACTAGTTTTAATATTTTACCATTAATTTTATTTATTTATTTATTTTAAAATATTTATGTAGTTTGCCTTATTTTGAATTAGGGTTTTGGGTAGTGCTATATAAAGCATCATATATCATATTTTACCGTCAAACTTTGATTAATTAAATTTTAAGAATTATTTTGCTGAGTCTCGTTATTTCTCTAACTTATGGTTAGGGTTTTATCGTTGTTTGTTTCTTCTATTTCCTCCTTGCCACCATATTGGTATCGGAGCATAGCAATTCTACTACACAGATATAAGAATCATGTTCCGAGTACCTCTTAATTTGAGAGCTAGAATATAGAACGATATCTTCCAGTCTACCTGCACAATTGGAGGAAGAATTTGCAAGTATGTAATCGATTCAGATACCTATGAGAATCTAATTTCAGAGAAGGATGTTCAGAAATTGGCGTTGAAGACTAAAGCTCTTCCATACCCATACATACTGTCAGGACTAATAGAGTACACTGAGGTAACATTTTCTAAACGCTGTCAAATTGCATTTATGTTGGTAATTACAAAGATAGAGCATGGTGTGATGTAGTTCCTATGGACGTTTGTCATTTAGTTTCATGGTAATTTAAGAGAAATTCTACTTATGATAATAGAATGAACCGATACAGTTTTATGAAATATGGTTGCAAGTTTATATTAGTGTCATCTAGAGTATTGTCTCCAAAACCACCACCAGTTAAGGAGTTTCATACTCATAATGCACCAACTACCAGTCTTAGTTTTGACGCTCAAACTGTATCTGAGCCTGTGTTTGACAAGCCAGTCTATGATAAAAATATTTTTGAAGTTGGATCTGGGCCGGTATTTTATAAGCCAATCCGTGATGAGTATGATGATGACTAGGATGATGAAGATCTAATTAATATCGAGGATAAACTTGTAGATCGAGATATTGTCTCACGCTTCAGTACACCAGACTATATCGCTTCAGAGTTCTATAGAAGAAGGAATGCAAAGTAGCAGCTTTTGTTGTGGAGATGCATCTTCCATGTATTTTATGTTATCCTAAAATAAATCCTTTGATTCGGTTTTCTATGGATACATATTGTCGTGTTGGAAAAATGGAAGATGATATTTTTGTGTTTGAGATTATGAATAGATTGATAGAAGAAAAGAAAAGTGTTTTAATAGATAATAGATTAGGTTTTGTAATAGAACATGTAGGAGTTTTGGGTGATGGTTGGGGAAATAAAAAAAAAGGAATACAAATTTAAAAGTAGAAGATTGCAGTGTTTTGAATATGCTGGCAAAAATATACTTTGAAGAACTTGTGAAGTCATCTACTATTCAACAAAGAGAAATGGTTTCTTTATGCAAGGGTCTTGATGTGATACAACAAGCAAAGTCTCGAACTGGAAAGACAACAACTTTTTATACGCGCAAGTGTGCTGTTGTGCTTAGGAAATGGGTTGATAAAGTTGGCATAGAACAACTGGGTGGAATATATCTTGTTACTGCTGATCACAGTAGTGTCGAGGACATGATAAAGAGGGACAAAGCTGGGAAATCCACTTCTTCACAAGAGCGGAAACATTCAGACTCTCACCTTTCACAAATTTATGCCAATGCCAGTTGCAATCGAAGGTGAACGTCAATGTTTTTACAGTTCTTTCAATGTTTCGACATTTTGAATTCGAGGTCGAATTCTTCCCAACTGTGGAAGAATGATGTAGCGAAGAATGTGGACACACTGGTTTCTCGCTCACGTATAGGAAGTGGGTCAAACATGTACTCAAATCGAATATTTTGACGAGCCTGTCAGATTTCAAAACTGTGACATATTACAAAGTTTGATACCCAAATTCGACCCGTAAAGCCTTCAAAAACTAGTTTTAATATTTTAGCGTTAATTTTATTTATTTATTTTAAAACATTTATGTAATTTCTCTTATTTTGAATTGGGGTTTCGGGCAATACTATATAAAGCATCATATACCCTATTTTGCCGTCAGACTTTGATTAATTAAATTTTGGGAATTATTTCTCTGAGTCTCCTTATTTCTCTAATCTAAGGGTTAGGGTTTTATCGTTGTTTGTTTCTTCTATTTCCACCTCGCCACCACATCGCTCGGCTTAAGGTAACATGCAGTTAAGTATAAGGTAAGGATTGTGAAAACTTACACTGAGGTCCCTCTAATATGAGTGTTTTATAATTTGGTTTTCTTTTTTTTTACCAAAACTGCATTATGTCATTTATTTTTTCATTACTTATTGAATTAGTTGTCTTTTTATTTTTCTTAAAAATAACCTTGCTATCATCGCTCAGTAGAGTCATTGTTACAGGTATCAATGTTAGGACCGCACACATGAACAAAGCGGGGTTCAAAAGTTATTTTTTTCTTATTTTTTACTTTCCGAATTATATCCATGATTATCGCTACTTGGAACCTTCGAGGCCTAAATGACCCCATTAGAAAAATTAATGTTCGTGACTATATCTTATTCAATAGTATAACTTTAATCTGCTTAATTGAGACTAAATTTAGCACAAACAATATAGGTAGTATCATGAGAACTATGTTTATGTAGTGACACTATAAGACCAACCACAACCCGCACCCATACAGAAGAGTTTATATAGGTTCGAATCCTAGCGTATTCAAAATTAATATTCCAAGCATATCGCCCAATATATCGACTGCAAAATAGTATATATATCAACATTTATGGGTTTAATGACCTTTATGAGCGTCTCCCCCTATGGTTGGACGTGGCCCGAATTACTAGAAATAAACTCGAGGTTTCTTTGGTGGCCATGGGAGACTTTAACACCATTAGGAACCTAATGACCTTCATTTTTCCGGGTTCCAATTCAACTGGACCAACAAGCAGTTAAACAACCTGATATCCTCTAAAATTGGTCGTGCCCTTGTAACAACCCTTGAAAATATTATATCCCCCACTCATACGCTCACTTTGACATCCCTCGTACCTCAGACTATACCCTCATTCCCCTCCACCTAACCTCCCTTATTACCTTTACCGATAACCCTTTCAAGTATTTTAACACGTGGCATTCCCATCCGAGTTACACTTCCATTATTACCAACAATTGGAACTTACCTCTCTTGGGTAACCCCATGGTTATCATGGACAACAAGTTGTTTAGGATTCAGGCCCCCCTACCTGAGCTGACCAAGAGGGCGCTCGATAACATAAGTGATATGGTGGATAAAGCTCGAAACGAGCTTCATTGAGCCCAACATAGACTGGCTTCCCACCCTAATGATCCTTGCCGCATTGAGACTGAGATTCAGGGTTCCAGAAGCTTTATCTCTCTCAACAGAGCTGCGTAATATTTCCTCAAACAATAATCAAGATAATCTTGGTTAAAGCTAGCATATTGTAACACCAAATTCTTTCACAGTAGTATAAGAGCCATGAGAGCTAGAAACAAGATTATCATAATAAATGACCCCTAAGGGACCCCGTTTCGTATCCAAAAAAGATTACCAATATCTTCAAGTCTTATTTCTCAAATTTGATTGGCTCTTCTAGCCCGCTGAACTATCCCGGGTTGGATAGGTTAGAATCCTCATCACCTCAAATATGTCTGTAGATTCCGAATCTACTATGATAAGACCGATTAGCGATGAAGAGATTAAAATGAAATTGTTTGCTATAGATAACGAAAAAGCTCCCGACCCCGATGGTTTTAATGTTTGATTTTTCAAAAACAGTTGGTGTACTATTAGCCATGACTTTTGTAAGGCTATTCATCACTTTTTCAAGATTTGAAAAATATATTCCACATGGAATGAGACGATAATAACTCTTATTCCAAATTCGAGCTCCCCCACCTTCCTTGTGGATTTTTGTCTTATCACCTGCTGCAGTGTTATCTATAAAGTGATTTCCAAAATTTTGGCTAACAAAATCAAAAAATCACTCCCATTATAAATTGATTCTACTCAGACCACTTTTGTTCCAGGTAGAATTATCATGGATAATATTATGCTTTCTCAAGAGCTCATTCATGGTTACAACATAAATAAAAAAGGACCTAGATGCGCTTTCAAGTTATATCTCACGAAAGCTTTCGACAACATTACATGAAGATTGTTGATCGATTTACTTTATGCTATTTGTTTTCCTCTCAAAATGATTGGTTGGATCATCCAATGCATCTCCACACCCTCATACTTCATAAGCATTAATGAAAGTTGCATAACCTACTTTAAAAGTAAGAAGGGTTCTTGCCAAGGAGACCTTATCTCCTCATATATTTTTGTCAATTTGATGCAGGTATTATCTAATATCATGAAGGAGAAAGATAACAATAGACAATTCGGATACCATTGGAAATCCCACAAGCAAAAAATCATAAACCTCTTCTGCACAGATGACCTTATGATATTTTGTCGCACCTACAACCCTTTCTTTGATCTTATTAATGAGGGTCTGAATGTTTTTTCATGTCTCTCTGGTCTCAATTACAACCCTTGCAAGAGTCAGGTCATCTTCTCGGGTACCTCAGGTGCAATCAAGAGAGAAATCACCTTGAATCTAGGTTTCATCAAAGGGAAACTTCTTCTAAAATACCTAGGAGTACCTCTGATCACTTCTCGGCTTACCTACAACTATTACAGGCCTTATTCCCCAAACGTCACAAACAGGATTAACTCTTAAAACACTAAGCACCTTTCTTATGACGGGAGGCTCCAACTGATCAAATCGTTTCTCCTTGAAAGTGAGGTCTACTCGGACTTATTTTTTATTCTCCTCTCTCGAGTCTTCAAAAATCTTACTACGTTCTTCTGAAGATTCCTCTGGTCAGGACCAGAGATGAAGATTAATGGGGCAAAAGTATCATGGAATAAAATTATCTTACCCACAAAAGAGGGAGGCCCTGCGATCCCATATCTAAAAATCTGCAATTGGTCAGCCGCCGTGAAAAGCTTCTGGTCTATTCTGACTAAAACTCCGGCTTTAATCTGATATTTATGCATCATCAATGAAATGCTCAAAGACAAAACAATGTGGAGCCTCCCCATTATCTATTGTTTAAGCTGGAGTTGGAGGGAAATATTAAAGCTTAGATCTATAGTCGACTCACTCTACAAAGTCAAAATTGGAAATGGTGAATCCACTTCCATTTGGTATGACCCATGGCTATTCCCCATCTCCTTGGTAAATCGTTTTTGCCCAAGTATTATATATCATTCCCATATTCATGGAAAAAATAATATCTCAGAAATCATTTGAAATGGAGAATGGAATAGGTCGATCGTCACCCGACCTGGGCGTAGAATTCATATACAACACTTAAGCAACATTATGAATGATATCAACCAAGCCCCTTCTCTCTCGAACGATGAGCATGAGTTCATATGGATCTCATATAGTAACAATGGTATTTTTACCAATAACAGTACATACAACGCCATCCGAGCTCCCCTTGCTACTATCAACTGGGCAACTCTAGTCTGGTATAATTTTGACATCTCCAGACACCCTTTCATCACTTGGCTTGCCATCCAGGGAAAACTAACCACCATAGATAAGCTCCTTGTTTGAGGTCATTCCACTAGTCCTCTATGTGCAACTCTAGTCTGGTATAATTTTGACATCTCCAGACACCCTTTCATCACTTGGCTTGCCATCCAGGGAAAACTAACCACCATAGATAAGCTCCTTGTTTGAGGTCATTCCACTAGTCCTCTATGTGCACTCTATGGAATCAACCCGAAATCAATGGACCACATCTTCATAGGTTGCAGCTACGCCTTGCAAATTTGAGATTATGTTACCCAACATCTCAATATGTCATCCCTCGCATATTACTGACATGATTGAATCAACTTTGCAACATCTTGAAACCCGGGCTAAGCAGGTTCAGAGAACCATAGAATAGTCACCTTTTGTGTTGTAATATACCAAATTTGGAAGAAAATAAATACCAGGATCTTCTAGAGTGCCGACTCCCTCTGCTCAACAGTTGGCCATAGAATCATCAATGATATTCGATATAGATTATATGGTACGAATAACCATTTGGCTACCATTCGATAGACTTACTAGTTATGGACAACTAGGTCGTTTAACTGCAATTTTTGTAGTTCCTTTATGATTAATCTAATCATGATCAACATTCAGTTCTAGGGAATGTCCTAAAGTACTTGTAAACTATATTTTTTTACAGATTTTTATACCCAAAAAAAATCTCTAAAAATATGTTTATTATTTAAAAATTTATATAATACTAAATATTAATAGATTATACTTGTTACTTAAATACGCAAATTTGTTAACATATTTTTAAGATTTAAACTAATAAAATTTATTCACTTTAAATCTTTATAATTCTAAATCTAAGGAAGTATGATTAATGACAAAACTATCAAAAATAAAATAATAAATACATATAATAATGTAATTGGTCCAACCGAACTAATTGGCCCATCAACTTATCCAAATGTGTAAATATTTACATCGACTTAGCTAGACATATACTCAACTGCGTATATTGGAAGTTAGAGATATGTCATCTATTGTATCCTAATACGAAGGATATATTTATTATGACACGACATATATATAAAGGTCCAACATCAATCAATAAAACTAATGTATCTTTACTATTAGTTGTGATATTCATCTTTTAATTACTCATATTCATTACTACTCTTAACTCAAACTCAATTAACTGTTAGTTAACTTGTCACTTCAACGAAGCCTATTAATCCAAAATTATCGACATCCATTAGCATCGTCTCTAAGGAATGCTGAATTTTGTTCCCATTAAGAGTTAAATAATATAAAATCCAAAATAAAAAGATGTGTGACGTTATTGAAAACATTCCTACGTCGGTCGACGAGACAATGAGATGGAACTTTTAACGAATGAACCATTGAATTCTATGTGTTCAGAGTCCAATCAAATAGAACTTGGTGATACCTCCAACTGAGATCGAGCATCTAGCTCAACACTTAAGGAGTGAATTATCGATATTTTTTTTGCGTTTGTATGAACAAATATTATCTCAAGCTTACATACTCAAATCCACCATTTAGATAATAACCAAGTTACATACACCTTGATTCATACAACTAGGTAAGAAAATCAACGAAAAATACAAAATCCATGTGCGTAAAGTAGAAATGGCCAGAATTCTAACAGGCTTACCTATTCATGAATGGTCTATATGACTATTATAAGTATAAAGCACCCCAAGCACACAAAACGTCCCTACTAGCCCCAAAACTACTACTTTTAGTCATGCCACCATACTATGATAACCATAATATGGATAAATATTATGGTAAAGTAGATCCAGACCGTATTCATGAATCACTTTGTAGGTTCAATAGTCTACCATCATAAATAAAAAATTACAATATACTTTAAACCGTATTCAATAATCACTTTTTGGGTTCAAAGGTAATTAAAGAGATGAAGACTATATCGTTCATTCCAAATAAATAGATAATAAAAGTCCAAGGGACTACATAACAAAGTCATAATTATAAGATTGTCATGATCTAGTGGACGTAGTAGTATTGAGACAAAAACTTAAAAAATGAACTATGTTTGAAAATATAATAAATAAGAAAGAACTAAATTTCGGAGATTTACTAGCCAAGGTGAAACGATTTATCAAAAGGGATAAGGTGGTCAAAGCAAACAAAATTTGAAATACCAACAATCCAATAGGAGGTGCTTCCATAACCAGAAAAATATCATGGCACAAATAAACATAAAATATTAAGAGCCGATAAGGAATAATGTTTCAGTTTCAACAATATCAAGTCCAGATCAACTACAAAGATAAAAACCAATGGTTAACTACAACGTTGGAAGTAGTAGAAGAACAAATCGGCCACCGAGAGGACCATTCATAGAACTTGCAGATTCACCAACTATAATCTGTGTACAATAGATGTGGAAATTTATTCTTACTAAAGGAGAACATAGACAAAAAATATGGTAAGTTTCATGGTAACATATGTCACTTTATTAAAGATTTTTGAATTTTGCAAGATCAAATCCAAGTCTTGGTTGAAGAAGGAAAATGGAACAAATTCATCAAAAGGAAAACGAGGAAGGAACTAACATAAAATTTGTGTAATATCACAGCAAAAGCCTCAGTAAAAGTTGAACAAGTGTTTAATATAAACACCATAAATCTGGATGAGAATGAATAAAAATAAGATGACTATATACACCATGATCCGAATAGAGTAACAATTCGATTGATTTTAGGAGGAAAATCATTATTTATAATAAAAAAAGATATAAGGAAATGGTACGCTAATGAAATTGAAATAGTGTTTCAAGGGAAAACATCCCCACACATGTATAAAATCCCATACCTTGACCTATTAATCACATATGATGATTTAAGGGGAGTAATATCTCCTCATAGTGATGTATTACTAATCATAATAGAGAAGCCAATATAAAGATCAAGAGGGTAATAATCAATAATGGCAGCTCAAAGATTATCGTATATCAAGGAAGAAATAATGAAAGAGGCAGGGTACGATACAGTTCAAAATTTCTGTAATGATCTTATGGGAACCTCTTTCCCCATAAAAAAATATATTATAAAACTCTGATAAATGGTCGGTAGAACTAAGGGATTATCGTATATTATAAAAGTCCGATAAATGGTCGGAGAACTTGATAAGGGGAGAAAAATATAGGTAATCTCTAGGTTAATTATGCCAAGTAAAAGGCATAGGCTTGTATATTTAGTGATTTAGGATCAAAGTAAAGCAAACATAAAAAGTAGATGGGTTAAATGATATACTCCAAGAACTTATCTATAAATAATAAAATAGTGGGGTGAGACATCCACTTTAATGGTGGTATTTATGTAACTTTACTACCTATCTCATGTACTATATAAAGGACATTCCCTTTTTGGGAAAAGGGCCAATAATTAGTCAAGTATTCCATATTTATACTTTTGTCTTTTTCTCTATCTACAAAATACTCATTCCATTATTACAATCATTTTATACAAACATTTCTTAGACAAGACCCTCTCCAGCGAACATTTCCGCTTCAAAACTTACCTAAGGATTTTCTGAGTTCATTAGTGGCGCCGTCTGTGGGAATTTGAGTGGTACCCGGAATTAACGTTCCAAAACCTTGAAAACAATATAAAAAAATGGAAACTGACGTTTGTGGAGAAACTGACATGAATCTGACCAGCGAGCTGATTGGAGTTGAGTCTGGTGACCATCTAATAGAAGAAAAAGTCACAAACAAAGGAAATGGCCCAAACCAATATGAGGAAGAATAAGTCTTGGTGACCAGACGTAAAGAATTGTTGGAGGACATCAAAAGACTAGTTGCGAAGAAATAAGCTATAATAAGTTGTAGAAAAGTTATATCTGAAGTCCGATAAGAGAGAGTCGTGGATGATAAGATTCAAGATGCCATTCAACATAAAGAAATGCATCGGAGGATAAGTCACCGATCTTCCAAAAGGGGAGCTAGATTAGAACAAAGTTACGAGCCGTCGTAATCTAGTGAGTATACTTCTCTAAGCTCATATGAATTTTCAACTTCGGATACCGATGCCAGGTACAAAGCAGATCGAAGTTAAAGCGATTCGAAGATGCGTAAGCACTCTCATCGGACTAGTCGGAGAAAGAAGGAATCAAGGAAGAAAGGTGATTATGGGAAAAAAGCTGTATTCCAAGGATCACGACAAAGTGGGGAATATTCGAGTCGAACATGTCACTCCTTGAAGGCAGCCTCAAGGCTGCCTCCAAGGAGTGACATGTCCGAGGAGAGTGCTTACAAAGTCGGACATAATTGGAGGTCATCTCCACTCTCTCTGGAGATCTTGTTTGGTAATCTTCCAAAGTGGTTTGATATTTCTAAGTTGGAAAAGTTTGATGGAACTCAAGATCCAAACAATCACATTGAGCAGTTCAAGAACTTTATGATCAATTATAATGATGACGCCAAACTATTGTGCATGGCATTCTCCAACCTTCAACAACGTTTCATCCAAATGGTATTATTGTTTACCTTAGGGGTGTATTAAAAATTTTGATATGTTTTGGAGTATGTTCCGACATCATTTCGTTGGAAGAAAGAAATTCCGTAAAAATGGGGATGCCATCATCTACTGCAAACAAAAATTCGGAGAAAGCTTAAAAGAGTACACAAAACGTTTTTTTTCCAGGTCAAGACGGATATGGAGTTTTGTGAAAACAATGTAGCACTGGTTGCTTTCCGAATGGGTATGCTTGCGGGGGTAATGAAGGACAATGTCGTGGAGAGACATGCTATGACATTTGAAGATTTGTTGGATTATATAGAGAATGGGATTTTAGTTGAAGAAATTAGAGCCTCAAAGATAGAGTTAATGTCTCAATTCTATTAGGATATGACCTTGATCAGAGCTAGTACAACAACGGTAAATGTCTGACCGCAAGTTTCACAGCCAACTACAACTATCAGACCCCGAGCACCAGTTCAAGCAACAAATCAAACTCCTCTATGGGCAGTATACAATCAACTATATGCACATGTTCGACAAGAGTCTCAGCAATACGTTCGACCCGTATCTAACAGATGGGTCCGACCTGCTCATTATGCTGAGTTGACTGAGTGTGTATCAACCATTTTTGAGAAAGCATGTGCAAATGTGCATTTTCGCAAGCCTTTTCTGTTTCAAACACCAAGAGAGCATAGGAAGAATAGATATTGTCAATTTCATGAAGATATTGGGCACGATACGAAAGATTGTGCGACATTGAAGAAAGAAGTCCAGTATTTGATAGAGAATGGAAAGTTAATCGATTTTGTGAAAAATAATTTTACAATCGTACCAAAGTAAGAACCTTCTCATAAACAAGAGGGTACTATGATGATATCGAAAGCGGTCGATGAAGAATTTGCTGATGCATTCGATATCATTGCAGAGTATGTAGATGCAAAGCCGGGCAGAAACAGTGTGAACATGGTTGAAGAAACGATTGCTAGAGGAAAGGTTATTGAATTATGAGCGTTCTTTGAATCACTAACTATTTTTTGTGGGGACACAGTGGCAGGAATATCAAACTATTCTCAGAAAAGACACATTGTTAGTTTGGCGACACAATTGGAAGTAGGAGTCTCATCACATTTATACAGAAACTCATCCCCGATTCTTTGCTTTGAAGATGATGACATGAGAGACATAGCTGGTCCGCATGAGGATGCAATGGTGATCGGAGTAGAGATAGTGGGAAACGAGATAAGAATTTTTTTGATTGATACAAGGAGCTTAGCTAACATAATGTTTATGTCAATCTATAGTCAGATAAATAACCCACCATCTATCTTGCAATCTGACTGGATGATAGTGGGATTTACCGGAACAATTTTTGATGTACTTAGAGAGTTTGAATAAATGATAGAGTTGGCCAAGGGTCATTCAAGAAGATTGTCATAGTACTGTTTGTAGTGGTGGATGCTCCCACATCACACAACACTATCTTTGGAAGGTTCTGGTTGTCTAAGATGTATTTTGTGCGTCCACTATTCATCAGTGTTTAAAGTATATGGTAGGTAGCAATGTGGGAATGGTAAGAAGCAGCCAAAAGATGGCAAGGGAATGTTACAGAGAAGCGCTGGTCCCCAAGCAGGTGAAGGGGGTCGAATCAAAAAAAGAATAGCAATCAAAGGGGCCTCCCACGGATTCCGATCCCATTGATGATCTGGGGGAATACCCGGGTTCATGGTCCCTGATGATGGTTTTAAGGATCATGTATTTTGCTACGGTAAAAGTCTCAAGATTGGTTAAGGTTATCCCGTAGGTAAAAGAAAGTTTACTCAAATTTCTTTCTACAAAATTACACTTGTTTGCTTAATGCACAGAAAATGTAATAGGGGTCCCAGCAGAAATCATATGTTATAGCCTTACATGTTAGCAATACGGAATAGTGTTTGTCCGATAATACAGAAGAGAATATCATTTTCTCAAGAAAAATCTAAAGCGATAATGGTAGAGGTGGACCGTTTGACAAAAGTGGGCCACATTCGCGAGTCACAGTACCTTTTATGGACTGCTAACCCAGTCTTAGTAAAGAAGAAAAACGACAAGTGGAGAATGTGTGTGGACTTTGCCGATTTGAACAGGGCCTGCCCCAAAAATTCTTTCCCTGTCTCTAGAATTGATCAATTGGTCGACTCGACATCCGAAAATCGTTTGCTATCCTTTATAGATGCGTATGATGGGTACAATCAAATCTAAATGGACCCCATTGACCAAGAGAGTACAACTTTTATCACTAGAATGGGTCTGCATTGCTACAAGGTGATGTCATTCAAATTAAAGAACGTTGGGGCAACATATTAGTGCTTAGTGAACAAAGCTTTTAAGAGTCAGATTGAGAGAAATGTAGAGGTTTACATTGATGACATGCTAGTTAAGAGCCTCAGAGACGAGAATCATTTAGCTAACTTGGAAGAAACTTTTGCCAATATGACCAAGATAAATTTAAAGTTTAACCTGAAAAATTGTATGTTCGAGGTAAGATCCGGACAATTCTTAGGTTACATAGTCAGCGAACAGGGTATTGAAACCGATCCAGTATAACTAAATGCTTTGTGTGCTATGGACCCACCAAGAACAATCAAAGAGGTACAAATCATAACTGGAAGGTTGGCGGCATTAAACAAATTCATATCAAGGTCCTCGAATAAGTGTTCCTCTTTCTTCCAGTGCTGAGAAAAGCAAATTGCTTTGACCGGACACAAAAATGTTTGGATGCTTTTAATCACATTAAATAATACCTCTCCTCCACGGAAATCATGACAAAGCCATATCCGGGGGAAAAGTTGTTAATTTACATGCCAGTGTCAGATTTTGTGGTAAGTACAGTCTTAATCCGAGAAGATTCAAGCCTTTCGAGGCCGGTCTACTATGTGAGTAAGAGTATTTTGGATGCAGAGAAGCGGTATCTCAAGTTAGAAAAGTTAGCACTCACATTGGTAAAATTTGCACAAAAAATGAGACCCTACTTTCAGGCTCATTCAATTGTGGTACATATATTTTTTCCGTTAAAGAACATGCTACAAAGGCAGGATATATCTCGAAGAATGATAAAGTGATCGGTAGAACTTAGAGACTTCGATATTGAATTTGAACCACGAACTGCTATCAAAGTACAAGCACTAGCTGATTTCTTTGTTGAATTTCATTCTAATCGGAATGAAATGGACATTGATCAAGATGAATCTGGCCCAGAGTGGGTAGTCTAAACTAACGGAGGATCAAGCTTATTTGGTCGTGGTGCAGGGGTATAGTTTATATCTCCGGAAGGAATTTCAATGTATCAAGCTATGTGACTCGGGTTCAAAGAGTCAAACAACAAAGAAGAGTACGAAGCAGTTTTGGTTGGCCTAAGACTTACAGAACTTTGTGGATCCAAAAGACTCAAGTTAATAAATTATTCACAACTTCTAGTGAACTATGCTTCTGGGAGGCAAGAAAAGATCATTTAGTAAAATAGTTGGGGGTTGTGAAGGCTTTAATCTTGGATTTCAAGGATGCCAGATTTGAATATATTCATAGGGCTGGGAATTCAGTGGTTGATTCTTTGGCCAAGGCATCTTACTCATAGGAGTACCCATGGATAGTTGTCCAAGAAAATCCATCAATTGTTAAGGGATCTGTATTGGTTGAAGGAAGTATCGAGGCCTTCCAAATATCTACAGTTATAGTGAAAGATTTGAGAAGTGAGATACAAGATTTCTTAGTCCACGATATATTACCAATTGATAAAGTAATGACTAAAAAAATATGATTCAAGGCATATGGGTATGTGGTACTTGGAGATATACTGTATAAGAAATCTTTTAGCCATCATTTACTTCATTTTTTGGGAAGGATGAATCACAATTGATACTTTCGGAGCTGCATGGTGGGGAAGGGTCAGCACACTGCGGTTACAAAACATTGATACGAAGAGTACTTCTGGGTAGTTATTATTGGCCGACCATCTCGTCGGACGCAAAGGATTTAGTATAGAAATGCGACACCTGCCAAAAATGTGCTAACTCGATCCGTACACCCGGTGTTCCCCTCGAATCAATATCAGAGTCTCTGCCATTTGACAGATGGCGTATCGATCTGGTCGGACCACTTTCGATGGCTTTAGGAGGTCGTCAAAAGATCATTGCTGCGGTAGATTACTTCTTCAAGTGGGTAAAGGCTGAGCCGTTAGCATGAACATGAGCGAAAGATATGATCAGGTTTATCATCTTCAATATCTGTTGTCGTTTTGGTGTACCAAGGAAAATTACAATGGATAATGGCCTGCAATTCGATAACAATGAGATGAAGGATTTTTGTTCATCCAAAGTAATACAACAATGCTTCTCAACACCCTTCCACCCTCAAGCGAATGGTCATGTCGACCTAACTAATCAGATAAACTTATATGGACCGAGGAAGAATCTAGAGGGTAAGGCTGGAAAGTGGCCGAATTACCTACAAGAAGTTTTATGGGCTTACATGACCACTCTTTGGACTGCAACGCACGAGTCATCCTTCACATTTGTTTATGGAATGGATGCGGTAGTACCATCAGAAACAATATTCCCATCATACAGGCTAAGCAAATATTCCGAGGAAACAAACGATGAAGGAAAACGTAGCGAGTTGGATCTAATAGAAGAAAAAAGAAGGAGGGCGTAGTTAAACTCTTTACACTCTCAGACTTTAATGACAAGCCAGTATACATCAAACGTCAGAAGAAGAGAATTCAAAGCTGGGGACAAAGTTTTAAGGAAATTCTTCCTTCATATAAAAGAAAAGAGGTTGGGAAAGTTAGCTCCAAATTGGGAGGGTCCGTACAAGGTAACCAAAAAAATAAAGTCGGGGTTGTATAGGTTAAAATATAAAGAATTAAGAGATCTTCCTCACCCCTGGAACATTGAGAACCTCAAAGTTTATTTAGAGTAAATGTGTAAATATGTAAATATTTTCTTTACCAGTTTATGTAAGTATGTGTGGCATACTTTTTCCTACCCTGGTGGCGCGTGAAGGTTTTAATGAGGTACCCTAATAGCTGACTCGTATATAAAATTTCATTGCCTTCTTAAAATGATTCTTAGAAAGTTTATTTTTTTGAACTCAAAACATACTCCAAAAAATTTGGACAAGAAAGTTTTTTGAACTCAAAACATACTCCAAAAACGTTTGGACAAGAAAGTTCATCTTTTTGAACTCAAAACGTACTCCAAAAAAATGTTTGGACAAGAGAATTCATTTTCTCGAATTCAAAACACACTCCAAAGAAGTTTGGACAAAAAATAATCTTTTTGAATCATAAGATAATAAGCATTAGACATACTGAGTCAGGAAAATAATGTTTTAGGTTAAACATTCCGTAGAGCTGTTTTTAGTCATCTTTTAACTAAGGAACTTTTTGTCCGACAAGAATTTTTTTAGGGTAAACATAAAGAAATGCATCATAAATCCTCAGAACATGAGGTTAATTGTACATAACAAAACGTTTTAACAGGTTATGGATACAAACAGTTAGCAAAATAACGATGGAAACATTCAACGTTTGCTAGTCGGATGCGGAGTGTTCCTTGCTGCCTTCCGGGGAACCAGATTCCAAGGAAGAACTTTATAAGTCATTGTTAGACTCCAAGTATTCTATGGAAATGCCTGCAGGATGATGCCTTTCAATGACACGTACCCAAAGTTTTCCCAGATTCAGATCCGGAAACTTCGGATGCATCTCCAGTACCATAGCGAACCTCATATTGGCATCTCTTTCTTCGAAGTGAGCAAAAATACCGGCGGCGTATGCATAGAGTCATTTCTTCTGTTCAGCTTCAAAGTCTTTTTTCAGAGATTCATTCTTCGCGAACAGTTTCTCAATATCCTCTACAGCTTCCTGAAAGTAGACTTTAGTCTTTGCATAAGACTCAGTGAGGCCATCAACCAAAGTATCACGTTCGGTGTCTCGGCTAATAAATCGTTCCCGTTCATTGTCAAATTTTTCCTCTCATCGGAAAATGTAGTCTCCAAGGAAGTAAGTTTAGTCAAACGATCAACGGAAGACTTCTTCTTCTTGGAAAGTTCATCTTGGACCTGTTTCAGTTGGGATGATATTTCTGTTTTTTTGGCAAGCTCATCCATCAAGTCTTTTACTTTATACTTCAATTCAGTCGCCTCGGAGGTCAACATTTCTACCTGGGATGATATTTTTGATTTCTTGGCAAGCTCATCTGTCAAGTCTTTTACCTTATGTTTCAATTCGGCCGCTTCAGAGGTCAGTGTTTTTACCTCAGCCCTTCTTTGAAGGACTTCATTCTTGTAGCGATCCTTACGGTTGGCATTCCATTCGAGGAGGGCAGCAGCACAAAGTAATTTGTTTAGCTCATTCGTAACGTAATTATTCTCATAAACGTCTCAGCTTTAATTCCTCAGTTTGATGGAAGAATTTGTACTTCACTCTATACAGGGCAAGAAAATGCTTAGACTTAATACTGCAAAGATTATCACTTAAAACATCATCTATGTTTGAGGGTAGGTATGTTGTTCATTTCTTTTTATTTTTATCTTTCTTCACAAAGGAAGTTTTCCCACTCCAAGAGAGTGGATCAGTGGCAATCTTCAAGGAAGGAGATGAAGCATCTTCGCTTGGCGTGGATGGTCCGGGCGGAGGTATCGTAGCAGGAACCGCTTGTAAATGCTGCGTCTCAACCACCACCACATCAGGTTACTTTTGATCGCTGTCAGGCTCATCAAGTTAATTTATCTCTTGAACTTCAGGGATGGATTTCAAAGCCTGCCCTTTCTGGACATCCCTCGTCGAAGGCTTCCTGGGACTCACACCTGGAGTCGTTTGCGGTGACCCATGTGGAGTCACTTGAGGAGTTGCAGCGGAAGATGATGTTTTAACTCTAATAGATTTTACTGATCGGTCATGGGACCTTTTCCTTTTAATGTGTTCCCATGCATTTGTATTAGTCAATTTTCCTTTTTCATCACCCAAGGTTATGAAGGGAGAAGTCTTGGAAGTTGATGAGTCTGAATTCAGCATGCTCCCCGGACAGGGACAGATCAGTCCAAAGCCTCCGGACCCACAGATCGGACATATCACATGGACCGGACAGATCACTTCGAACACTATGACCATAGGACTGTTCGAACTATGATAAAAGTACTAAAAAACCTAAACACTTCCTGACTAAGCTACTTGCTCTCCTGCTTAGAGCTCATGGGTCTTTGAACATGGCCCGGGTCCTTTAAACATGACCCGAAAGCCCATAAGGGCCCAAACATCACACTATAAATACCCAACCACCCGCATTAACTAGGGGTAATGAAAATTAACTGCTACCAAGCTGCTTAATTATCTCTCTACTCTCTAAACACTTAAAACACCCACACACCACCACTTAAACACTCACATACCACCATAAAACACCAACTGAAGTTACCATCCTACCCTCAGGCGATTATTATCCCCACCAGAAGTAAGATTAGACGTCGAAGGATCAACCTTAGTATCACTAAAACAAGCTCGATCGGGGGGCTGAGTAACAAGGTTAAAGGAGTGTTCTCGGATAGGAGACCAGTTGTCGTGAAAGTTCGATTCCCAGATTTCTATAGGTGTAGGATGCCCTTTTCCACCGGAAAGTCTGAGAGCAACAATCTGATTTGAGATATTAAACCACCTCCAAAGCTAATATCATTCAAGATTGACAAATTCTTCAGGAATGAAAGTGCAAAGAGGGAATGTGGGGTTGAGATTTTCTGTCTCTAGAACAGATGCTCTTGACTCAAAGTTAGACAGAGATCAAAAAGTGTAAACCTATATTCAGAGAAAGAAGCAAGTATTTATAGTGAAAGGGGACAGAGATCAGAAAGTGTAAACCTATATTTAGAGAATGAAGTAAGTATTTATAGTGAAAGGGGACAAAAGACGAAAGGTTAAAGGAGTCTTGACACGCTTCCCTTGTCAAAACTGCTTCAAACGGCGCACTGGCAAGCTAGGGTAAGGATTCGACACGTGGACATAAGTGAACTCACTATCTAAACAATCTTTGACTCTATAACGGTTAGACAGAAGCACGCGAGTTCAAATCAAAGGATGAGTTAGGTGAGGTCATCATGACCAAGGGTGAGTTCATCACTTCTAAGGAGTTTTGATCCAAATAATCCGAAGAGCATTATCTAAACAATTTATAGGTGAGGCATAACCAGCAAATCCATCCGATCCGAGGAGGTCATAAAGTCCGAGCAAGTTCGAAGAATAAATGTAGTCCTCACTGAGATATCTTCGTGATGATTGGGGGTTACTGATAAGGGGAGAAAAATATAGGTAATCACTAGGTTAATTATGCCAAGTAAAAGGCCTAGGCTTGTATATTTAGTGATTAAGGACCAAAGTCAAGAAAACATAAGAAGTAGATAGGTTAAATGATATACCCCAAGAACTTATCTGCAAATAGTAAAAGATTAGGGGTGAGAAATCCACTTTAATGGTGGTAATTATGTAATTTTACTACCCATCTCATCTACAATATAAAGGACATTCCATTTTTGGGAAAAGGGCCAATAATTAGTCAGTTATTGCTACATTTATTCCTTTTGTCTTTTTCTCTCTTTACAAAAGCTGATTTTATTATTACAGTCACTTCATACAAACATTTCTTGGACAATGATGAGTCCGAATGTTGTTACCTCTCCGAACAGGGACAGTTCGGACTAAGATCACCAAACCGGACAGGGCAGTTCGAACACCTCATCCATTGGACTGTTCGAACAAGGACTAAAGTACATAAAAACCTAATCACTTCTTGACTAAGCTGCTTGCTCTCCTACTAAGAGCTTATGGGTCCTTAAACTTGACCCGGGTCCATTAAACATGACCCGAAAGCCCATAATGCCCAGATGTAAGGATATAAATACCCAACCACCAACATTAAATGAAGGTAATGAAAATTAAATACAACCAGGCTGCTTAATTCTCCCTCTACTCTCTACTCAAATATTAAATACTTGCAAACTTCCACAAACTCTAAATAAAAATTACAAACTTACCCTCAGATAGAAATAAACCACACCAGACAAGACCCTCTCCAACGAACATTTTCGCTTCAAAACTTACCTAAGGATTTTCTGAGTTCATTAGAACTAAGGGATCAAGATATTAATTTTGAACCCGTGATGACAATAAAAGCCCAATCACTAGCTGGATTATTAACATGGTTATAATTCGAATAACCAATCATCATAAATGATGACTTAAAAAATACCTACAGGTTTAGGATCATTGGAGGAAGTAACAATAAAGGCTCGAAAGAATGAATATAACTTGTTTTCCCGGCTGGTGATATTTTTAACCAATTTATTTGGTTCGGGTTCCCTGCATCAAATAATGAGATAAGTAATAAATCTGCAACTGCTGGACTTTGTTTCTAAAAATATGGGGAGCAAAAAATATACTACTTATATATGACTCTAAATTAGGCGTTAGCGAAATAACAAGTCAGGCTAGAGAAAAAATTATAACATTTCTAATGTCTAAATGAGCTACAACATTTCACTTCTCAATTCAAACATGTTGAATTCAAACAAGTGCAAATGGAAAAAAATGCAATTGTTGATGCACTTATTTCTTCAACTTGTATATTTTTAGCTCAAGTAATAATATTTAAAAGAACCCTCAATCCCATAGGCAAATTACTTCTTGTCAATCTTTATATCCGAAGGTATAATGATAATCGAATGAGAAAAATAGTAAAAAGAACTACATGAGAAAAACTACTTTCTTACTAAGCTTCTTATCCATTGATGAAGTAAACTTCATAATGGAAAAACTACATGAGAAGGAGGGTGGTGCTCACTGCCGATATAAAGCTCTATACGAATGGATATTACTACAAGGATACTAATGGCCAACAATTATAAATGATGCAAAATGAAAAGTAAAGATATGTGATATTTTCAAAAAAGTCATAAATTCAATCAAAGTTCTAACAGTGTTAGTGGAAGTGATAATAGAGGCCATCTCATTCGATATGTGGGCTATGGACATCGTGTGACCATTCTTGATGCCCCTTGGAAGAAGAATATACAAAATTTTGTCGTAGATTATTTCTATATATAGGTAAAAAAAAAATCTGTACAAAACGTTACAAAAAAGAGGTAATTAAATTTTTAAAAGCGACTATATGTTACAAGTATGGGAATATGAGAGTTGTTACTATTGATAATATAAAATAGTTCCAAAATGATAATATCACACAATACTGTGCATAAAAAGAAATCAACCAAATATTATCATCCATTTTTCATATGTAATCCAATGGGCAAGTAAAATTGACTAATAGAACAATAGTTGAGGTCATTAAAAATATTGGAAGGAGCATCATAAAATTGGTCGGATACCCCACAATAAGTTTTATGTTCATACCGAACAAAACCTATAACTGCAATGAAAGAAACACCATTGTTTATGGTATAGAAAGGAAGCAATAATGCCAGCAGAAATATATATGTCATGTTAAAAGATCATAACTTTAAACAAATTAAATAACGATCAGTATCAAAGAGCGGCGGTTGATCTTGTCGAAAAACTAAGGATCAAGACACACCTTCATTTGGAGAAATATAAGGAACCAATGAGGAACATATATAATTTAAAGTTTGGTTCAAAAGTTTTGAACCAAGAAATAGAGTGCTAAGAAGAATATTTCACCAGAAACAAGAGAAAATACTTGGCAAGTTGAACCGAAGATGGGAAGGATTGTCTATGGTAAAATTAAAAATAAAGCCATGAATTTGCAGGTTTTTGGATGAAAATGGAACCAAGTGTGGTGCTTCTGGAATATAGAGCATTTGAAACTCTACCATAGTCATGTGGGATAATAAATCTAGTAACTTACTACTCATGTAAAACGTATTTATTAAAATACATGGATGTACTCTCTCCTCTTTGGTGGCGTGAAATTATTTTAAGGAGGAATTTGACATTAGTAAAACATTTTTAATGCAAAAAAGGCTTATTTGTTACCAAAATAACGTAAAGGTATAAAGTGCTAACTACTAAAATTCTAAAGCTAAATTAACCTTTGATAAAGAAGAAAGTGCATAATGTATATCGATAAAAACAAAAACAACAACCAAAATTGATTCGATAAGTTGTAAATACTAAACAATACATTGAAGGGAAAACATACCTCAGAATAAATAAGACATATAATAAGTCTACAAAAACAAATAATATATGTAAACAAATTCTAAAAGTAGGTTTCATTAAGATATAGAAGTGTTCAAACATAATATGCTAAAGGAAAATATATCATATAGAAACAAAAGTATGTGAACAAAAATTACTAAAACACGAAAGTGATTAGGTGATACTAAAAAATTTGTAAAACAAAAGCCAACTATGCTTTGTTTAATAAAAAGCAATAATCTAGAGATAGATAATAAAAAAAAAAATCAGAAGAGTCAACAGATAATAATAAAATATAAATTAATAAAAAAAATGGAATAAATAAAAAGATGCCAAAAGTAAAATCTATACAAAATTATTAAAGGAGAAATATGTTGTGAAGATACAGCCGTTGACACAATGCCACAATAAATGACGTTAGCTAATGAGGCACAATCTTTGTCGGACACGTCCTTAATAACATCATCTTATTCCCTATCTTCACCATAATTATATATAATATGATCTCTAAGACTTTGTTCCTCAATATATTCAAGAAAAATTTCTTGACTCTATCAACCCTCCTAGACAAAAGATAAATATAGTTATTATATTTATCGGTCCAAATAATATCCTTCAACTATTGTGATTTGGAAATTGTATACCAAAAATAATTGAGATTTATCATGGGATGATCCCAATAGATATTCAATATCAATCTAGAATTAGCTTTCATAATAGTCTATTGGGAAGAGGAAAACATAACAAATTTATGCTTATTAAAATTATTATATCGAGTTTTACGCTCAACAGCAAGTTGCTCTAGCAAAATATTATACATAGTTGTTATAAAATCTAACTACTTATGTACTTATTTTAACTTTAAAGTAGTGAAAATTTATTTGGACGTAGCATCCAGAGGTATTTTATGATTTTGTTTTTGCGATAATGCAAGAGAATTATCTATTAAGATAACAGCATGTGATTCTGGCTGAAACGATAAGGACTTTTCCTTCTTTATGCTTTCATTAAACATTACTTAAAATAGGTTTTCCCTATCGGAACCAAATTCACGAGTGAATTTTAACTAAATGTGTTCATCTACATGATGAGAAGCATCACTAACGAGGTCTTAAATATCAATAACCTAACCCAAATAATTCACTTAGACATGATAACACATAATCAACCAATTATAAATGAGATGTGAAAAACAATGAACACAGTAATTCTAACAGACAAAAAACAAGAAAAATAAATAAGGGACAATAATTACTTAAAACCAAGATTTAAGTGATGACCAGTCAGCTCCAAATGATAAATATGAATAGGAAACGGCCTACGAATAACCAAAATACCAAATTGAGCAACCACCTCAACTATTTGATAACTTGGAAAACAAAAGAAGACGATGTAGAACCTTTAGAACCCAAATGGCATGAAACATTAAAAACAGGTTACTCGTAAAGGGGACACTACCATTGGATGTCAATTGAGTAGTAACATTAGCCAGAGAGGAAAAACTGAAACAAGAAAATAAATAACAGCAGACACTGCTGAAAAATCACCAGCACTTAAAATGAGTATGTGGACATCTTCCTCTCCACCAACCTCGTGTTCAGTATTTTCACTTAACAAATTATCCCCTGTCTTTGTAGGTTAACTTATATCAGCGTTCCCATCTGTGGAAACCCCAATATTGGTTCCATTAATAAAACCATGAAAAATACCTTGAATATTTATTACATCATATAAAACTACAAAATATATAATAAAAACTTACATTTAGTTTGATAATAGAGGAATAAAGCATAAACACATGAGATAGACGAGCGCTTACGCCTCTTAATAGGAAGATAATATTTTTCATCACCATCTTCATCCACTTTGGAAATAAAGGCAAGCACATTGGACACTGAAATGAAAACAAATAGATTTAGTTATAGTAAAAAATAACGCCTAAATAAAAGTGAATCGAGAAAATAAAATACTTAGGATTGACACTCGAAGAAAGGTTGACAAATTCTTAAAATTCCTCAACCTTGGTGGCCAAACTTCCAAAAAAATAGACAAAGCGATTTTCGGCCTTTCATGAATCTAGAAAGATCACCAACGATCCATGAACAAAAGGTAAAGAGAAATAATAGCCAAAATTGGGTACGCGACTGACTTGGAAAAATCTGACTCAAATGAAAAAACTCAACAATATCATTGTTCAGTGGAAAAAGAAATTTATGGTAAAAATAATCAATGGAAAAAATAATCTCATCTTTTAGTGTTAGTGAAAGTCTCTCCTTATTTAGGAAATTAAAGAAGAACGTACTTGGAGATACACCAGTCTTGAAACTTATGGAAAATCTCAATTTTCAATAACGATGTGTAGGAATGCCTTATCAAGTCAAGATTTTTCTTCTCATTCAAGACATAACCACTGTATGGAGTTCATAGTCATGGAGAATATAGATATTTTCACCAACATATTGACGACTAGAAGAAGCCGTAGTAGAAAATAGAAGTATCGCTGGAGAAAACTTGTTTTTTTATCTAAGAAATTTCGAGAAAAAGATTAGTTTGTTATACTGTTGCAACAAACTAACAAGTAGACAAACGCTCGACTAAGAAGAAAAAAATAACGCGGAATTTAACCCAAAAAAAAGCAAAGTTCAACCATTGATATTTATCAAAGTCAATGACACGATATGTCATAATAAATATAAATCGTTTAAAATCGAGAAATAAAAAATGATTAAAGAAATCAAAATGACAACATATACATGATAGCGAACATTTCATCGTCACGTGTAAGTCTTCTCAATCCACTTGCATAATTAATTGTAAAATTAAAAGAGATATTCCAATTCTAAATTTATAATCACTCGGAAGAAAAAATAAGAAATACACTATTTTCTGTGTAAAAAAACTGTAATTAAAATAAATTGTTTATACAAATACCTGGGGCATACCCCGAGGAGGTACAGAACTACTAATGCAAAACAAGTAGAGATACTAATCGAACGGCCATATAAGAAGAGGAAATGGCATATAATATAATTCAAAATACAACACGATAATATGAAGTCAAGATTGGGGATCTACTAGTAGACTCCAAGTGCAGCTGAGCAGAGATAACCATGCTCCAGTCTAGATTGAGAGAACCTGCAATAAATAAAGGTAAAGTATGAGTGAGTTTCACAAAAATTTACGCGGGGGGGGGGGGGGGGGGGAATATTGGTTCCATGAAATCTATATCGAATATCTGAAACAATGAGGTGGGTAAACGAAGATTCCAGAGGTGGATCAGAACCATATATTCTTGAGTTCCTCTCTTTCCAGACATGGTAGATAACCGCGCCGAAGCAAGTTCGCCAAATTATATGGTCTCGAGAATTAGACCAATTCGACGTCTCGCAGACCCAAGATTTCCAGCTAGAAGGATTTAAGGAAAATCCTAGTTTATTACTAACACAGATCCA